>VYXD01012653.1:144994-158964 GCA_013397195.1 Hylia prasina
AAGGGGGAAGGGAAGGGGGAAGGGAAGGGGGAAGGAAATGCAACCTGTAAAATAGATGTAGCAGTTTTGACAGATGCATGAATGATCTCAGAGTTAATTAATAGAGAGAATGCCTGGGACAGAGTTGTAGTTGAACTGATGGACAGAAAGAGAGGTACACACATGGTCTTCTGTCTACACTTCCTTCTTCTCTTGCCTGTAAAGCAACAACTCAATGCACTTCACTCAAAGAGATGCAACACAGTTAATGTATTGTGGCTTCTTTTTCTCAGAAAATATATTTTCCATTTTCCTTTCTGCTTTCCACAGTGCAAGGCAATAACTTTCTGTTTTCCTCTCATTCTAAGTCCTAACAAATTGCTGCCTAATTTCCCTATTCCTTTCATCCTTCCCATTGCCTGCTAGGGACTTCACTACAGTTTGCCACTTCCATCTCCACAGCTGCCTGCTTCGGGTTGTTTATGGCTTTCCAAGCACAGCTTGGAAGTGTCATTCTGCCCAGTGACTCAAATATAAACAGTTACAGATATCTAAGAAATTTAACCTGATGGTGTCCACAGTTTTCAGCACAAGGACATTGCAGCATAATCTAGAAAAATGGTCTTAAAACTCAACTTTTTTGGATTCAGAAGCTCAAGGGAGAGGGACTTTCAGGAACTGATCTCCAAGAGAGAAGGTGCCTCCTCTGTACTAAGGTGTGCTTGTCTCCAGACTAATGACTCTTTCAGCATATGGGCTGAACAATATTTCAAGGCTTTATCATCATGATCCTGTTGTCAAGCGAGTCGGTGGCATGCCAGGAAGCTCACAGTGCATTAAAGCTGTAGTGCTTTCCCTAGCCATGATAATATATTGCATGTCAGGCAGGCTAAACAACCCAGAGCAGGGTAAGCTGGAAATATTAAAAAGATACCAGCGGACAAGAAGCTTATTTCTATGTTCTAGCACAGCAGAGGGCTTTGTGGTCTTTAGCTACTTAAGTGGCCTTGAGAAATGTCTAAACTAAAATTTCTTCCAAGATCATACTTCCCTGGAGTACACAGGTCTAAAATTGCTGTTCTCCAGTTTAATTATGCTTATTAAGTCCCAGTTCATTTCCTGTTCTCTGCACAAATTACACCCTAAAGCATTATTTGGTTATACAGTAGTCTGTTTAATGATTCTTTTTCTCCACTTCCAGATTCAAATAACAAATATTTGCCTTTAGCCAATAATTTGTTGATGGTGTTTATCTGTTTATGGTGCTGACATGAATGCATGAATAGAGTACTACATGTTTGAAAATATACATATCCAATGTAGAAATATACATGCATATATATATAAATATATATAAATTTAATTTGCTTAATTTCACTTTATAGAAGTCATGTATACATTCTACTGTCGTGTAGTATTCTATTCAGATATTTTCAATTCAGTTGTGTTTTCATTGGCATTCCAAAAGGTTTTTTTATTGTAAAGCCCTCCACTGACACTCTGCTCATGCTTGCCTATTATCCTTCCAGCTTTGCCTTCAGTGGAACACACTCCTTTTTTCCTCCTTCACATGATTACTTGCACAAGGATTTGCATTTAAATGGATGTGGAAAGTGCATTAACAACACCTACAGTAACAAAGCAAAAGCTGCTCAATACTTGTTACTGTCAGATATGAATTCAAAACAAATCAATTAATGCTTTGTATAGCTGTTTTCAGTGTTTGCATTTAGGTGGAAACTCTTCTTTGTATTATGCTTAATACAGACTGTGCATATTTAACACAGATTATGCACAGAGAATTATTTATATGTCAGTAGCCTGAACAGAAGAAAGAATGATGTTCAAAATCTAGAAGTCATGGATGAGATCTATTTTCTGCACAGATGATTTGGATCCTTAGAATCTCAACGCTAGATACTTTATTTCCAGTTTATATCTTCACTTGTTTTGTAATAAAACCAGTTTAAATGATTTTGAGATTTGGAAATCTAAGCCATGAAAGCATTAGTAATGTCTGGTTTTTTGTTGTTCAGATCACGGAAATTTTGCAAATAGCTTGAATATATAAAAGAGACACAGCATGGTTATGAACAGAACTGTTGTGACTTGCATATAAAGTATGAATGTAAGATGTTCTTTTAGTGTTGTAAGTGAGAAAAATAAATTAAACTAGGCCAACCCATTCTATTGCAGAATAATGCTATTTATTTTTAATTTTCTTGTGCTTACCATAGCCGGCTTAAATGTATATTTTTATACAGTAACACAAATGCATAACACAAATGCTTTATAAAAAAATATAGAACCAATTTCTAATTAATCTTTAGCTCTAGTGGCTTGTAAATTTGCTCCAGATAAAAGTTCTGCCAGGACTTTGAGGGGTACAAGTTATATTAATTGTTGATTAATTAATGTAAACATTAATTTTTTAATGTATCATTAAATTAAAAATGTGACATAAAAGAGAAAAGGAGAAGAAAAGGTAGGCTGGGAGTCAACAAGCAACTTATATTTTTCTTTCTCCAGAAAAAAGGTAGATGAGAGAACGTCTGTCATGATTCCGAACATAATACAGTAGTGACACCTGCGAGTCCTAAAATGCAATTATTGTTTATTACCTAAAATGGTTTGCTATATACTGTGTGTGCTAAAGAGAAATCCATAAACATCAGAGGTGAATCACTAACAAGTCTTTCTTGTTTGCACAAAAAAAACTGAACAAAAAAAATTGTATTTCTCTACCTATTGATGTGGCATAGGTCTAAATAAAGCAAATTCATTGCTTCCAGTGAAAGTTGCATTGCGGAAGTGAAAGAACATTATTTCAGATGTCATAGTTAATGTCTTCTATATCTGTACTTTAAGAAATGTAATAAGTATGGGAGGTTCTAAAACTAGCCCTACAAAACCAGTAATTTACTTGCAGGTTGCAAGAGAAAAAATTATTTGTGAATGAAACTATATAAGCGGCATCAGAGCATTAACAAATATTCTCTCCAGGTTCTGTATGTTAAATCTTCACCTGTAATCTTCCTTCCAGCTTTTCATCCTTTCAAGGTAGCAGCTCAGAGGGAAGGCAAAGTAGTAATGTCAGGAGTGCCTGTGTGTGCTACCTTCATGCCCACAGTGGAAGGGCACAGGGCCAGCCTGTCCAGGCAAGACAAGGGTTGGTGGCAAACACTCATCTCATTGACACTGACACCCTGCAGAGGACACGTGCAGGAGGCAGGGCCAGCCCTGCCTGTGTGCTCAGAGAGGCTTCTGAAGGGTTGCTGTACAAGGCACATGTGTTATGCTACTGCAAAGGAGAAACTAGGCTGGCAAGCTTCCTTTGGTTAGATAAATAAAGCAAACATCTCCTTCCTCCCCACCTTTATACCAGTCTCTACCTCTCTTAAGCAATAAAGAACAGTTAGTTTAAACTAACCCAGATTTACTGAAATCATTGGTATTTTAGATCAGAGGGAGTTCTGCCTCCAATGCCTTCACTGATGTTTTTATGTCCATTTAGTCCTCCTGATGTGAATTTAATGCCCAAAATGCCTGAATCTCCTGTGCTCTTCCATCTTCAGAGCTGCCATCATGTCAGTAGACTAATTTAGACTGAGAGGAGTTCTGTGTATTATTCTTAATATACTTTCACAGTGTGCAGTGTAATTGCTCCTTTGGAGCTGATAATGCATTTTTATTGCCTAAAAAACAATTTGCTGTACAGTGTGGTAATACAATCATTGGTTTATGTTGTGAATACATGTCATATATAGTGGGCCAAATTACCAGTTAGTTTGTATCCATGTGCAATAAAAGTAAAGCCACTGAAGTAAAAGGAGTTCGCTCGTAGCCCAAAGACCAAATTTAGAGGGACCTGAGGTTGTTTAGCCTGGACAAAGGAGGCTAATGGGAGACAATCACTCTCTACAACTCCCCAAAAGGACACTGTAGCCAGATGAGGGTCAGTGTCTTCTCCCAGATAACAAGTGACAAGTCAAGAGGAAATGGCTTCAAGGTACCCCAGTGGAGGTTTGGATTAGATATGAGGGAAAATTTCTTTATGAAAAGGGTTATAAAGCATTGGAACAGAATACTCAGGGAAGTGATAAAGTCACTATGCCTGGAAGTGTTTAAAAAATGTGTGGAAATAGCACTTCACAACATGGTTTAGTGATGAACATGTTAGGTGGTGGTAGTGGACATTTGGACTTCATGATTTTGGAGGCCTTTTCCAACCTTATTGTTCTAAGATTTTGGTCCTTGTATCTTGGTTCTGGGCTTCACAAAAAGTGTTGGACACTGTGTGCCTCATTCCCAACTGAGTGCACTGATGCCTGGGCAGGGGTGCACCAGGAGGTGAACCACCTCCATCTGCCTCTTCTGTGGAGTTGGTTTAGAGCTTTTAGGTCATGTCTGACTTGGTCAAGGCCTGAGATAAGTAAAGGATGGGCCTGAGCATGCGAACAAGTAAGAAGGACAGCTGGGAACAGCCTGGAAAACTACCTAAAACTTAAGTGCTGGGAAGCTTCAGAGTCACCTTCAGGAATATGTGTGCCAGTGTCGCCTGGATGCTGAATGTGATGTCTGTGGCTCCATGCTTAAGCCTTCCTCCAGATTCCATTTATTGGATAAATAAGGAATGAGATATGAATGCTTCAGAGGAAAATGAAGGCCAAAGAAAATTACGAAGACTGTATTAGCTCATCTGAAGTTCTGAACAGAGGCAGATTACTGGCAGATGATTTCCAGCTTGAACTGAGCAGACCAGGGGGTGGGTTCATCCTCTGATCCATTATATTGTGTAGGAAATGGGAAATCATACATTCAAAGCAAGAAGCTCTGCCTCATTCAGGGCTGGCAGGGGGTGCCAGGGAAGGAAATCTTCATGCCTTCTCAGCCTCATCAACAAAGAAAGTGAGTACTCTGAAAAACTCATTGTCCCTTTTTTCCCTGATACTAGAGGAAATAAGAGGCCATGAGAGGAAACCTATGCATCTGTGATGAGTTTTTAAAAATATTAAATTTATCAAGGAATAAGTAAATATTTTATTTGATCTATAAATGAAATATGTTTGATTGTCATTAATTGTCTCCTCAGAAAAATAACATTTTATCATGGCATGACAGCTATATTACAATATCAAACAAAGAAACCTAAGGAATAAGCAGCTTTAGGAAACATAAAATAAATAAACAGCAGTAGTTTGCCCTAGGCACATGCTTTTACTAATTTTGGTTTGTTGCTGTTCATGTCAGTTGGGTTCAATAAACCAGCTTTCTGGTAATGATTTGCTTTCTTGTGTGACACTTCAAGAACCAGCTGACAGTTTTCTGTGTTGTCATTAGATTTTCTAGTTCCATATGGGTGTGTAGGGTCCACACATTGCCTAATTCTGTTAGATTTCTTGCAGTTAGTTTCAAAAGATGCTTGGAACAAGACCAACAGCAGAACCCTCTACATGTAAGTGTTACTTCTGTGTTTTGCCTCACAAAATGTTCAAAGGGAAGTTGAAAATGTTGCCTGCTTCACCAGTTTGCAAAAATATGCTAATTAGAGCTGGCTAAAGTGTGACAAAAATATCAGACAGTCAAAAAAATATAAAAGGAAAAAGACAGAGAGAGGGAAAAAAGAAAAAAGAAAGAGAGAGAGAAAGAAAAACCTGCATTCCAATATTGTTTTCTTTGGGGATCAAGAAATACTTTTAGAGTATTAGGTATTAAGAAGGGAAGACTGTTCCTAGTTCTTTAAAAGTGCACTTTCTTGGAAGAGAGATGATTTCATTCTTATTATGAATTCCTGTTCCAGCCACTCTGTTTCAGCCACTTTCTTCTCCCTGTATCAACCATGTAAAGGAACTTAAGGCTTACAGGAGTTTTCCAGACCTTTCAGTCCAGCAATTAAAATCAATTTGGCTGTAAGAATGAGTAACTGGACAGCCAGGACCTGTATGGATGTTCTGAATATGTCCATATGTGTCACACAAAAACATGCTCTTACCTGTACTTTGGACACAAATTTTCACCAGAAGAGATTTACTCTCCTTTCCTCAAGCCTGGAATGTTTGCATGGAGGGAAGGGAGGGGAAGGGGAAGGGGAAGGGACCTGTGGAGCCATCAATTGATCAAGGAAATAAGCATGGAATGGTTGTTCACTGTCCTGCAGTACAGGCACTGGGGTGCATGATGACTTTATGTAGCAACATGTTTAACATGAAGTTTTCACTCAATGCATGGTTAGAGGGGAAAATTTTCTGGCACAGAACATTGTGGGGTTGGAAAAAAAGGGAATCTGCTCAGACAAGGTCATAGTGGGCAGGTTGATTAATGACAGCTGCATACAACAGCTTCTGCTGAGGTAATCAACCTGCTGTTGAGTGGGTGCTTTTTCAAGTGAGTTAAAATTAGCTATCTTAGGTGAGATTAGTGCATTAGTAAATTCTAAATATCTTCTCAGGATCAATAAGAAAGTGCAACAGAATGAAAGATATTGTCATGTATTGTAATAGAAAGAAACTGTCCATCATATCACAACCCATGAACTGTTAATTCGAGAAAAATGTGCATGCCACTATGCATGACATTAAATTAAAGAAAATCTAAAGCAATGAGGAGAAAAAACAGCAGAAAGCAAGATGCAGTCTTATGGAATTTCAGTGCACAGAATCTTTCAGGTACAGTGAACTGCTCTGGCCAGCCTGTCTCAGAAAATATCATACTAGATAACAAGAGAAACATGAAAAAATCTAGAAAATGGCAATGAAAATGGCTATGACATAGAAAATTCTCACTGAACAGTTTTTTGTGAAGACTGTTTGGCTCGGGAAGAAAAGGCATAAAAGAGGACATAGTAGAACCTATGTGTCATGGAATGGATGGAAAAGGCTGTCTTGCAACTCTGGTTCACCAGAAAATGAATCAGAATAGAGATGATTAGTTCTAAGCTCAGAACAGTTATTTTTTTTCTACCAGTATTGCTTAGCCTATCTGATTGGGAACAACCATATGTTCAGTCAGGGGAAGAAAAAGGGATAAAAATTATGTACTGAGTAAATCAGGAGAGAGAGAGTAATATCAAATCAACATATGTTTTATTTTTTTCTCATGTGTCCTCTTTCCAACACTGTAATGATGTCAGTACAAGCAACTGCTTTAAAGATCTGAACTTACAGCACTCAAAGGAACAACTTTTTTTGGAAGTTTCTCCCTAGCTGACTACTTTATTGGAAATAAGATTGTCAAAGACAACAGAAGACAGCTTCATCAGTCTGAAGCATTTTTCCCCCAAAAGCAGGGACTGTAATTCTTAAAAAGAGTGAAGAGCGTGATAAAGAGAGACAGTTCTTAAATTTGGGTTGCATGACTTATAAACTTAATATTTTATTGGTTTAGAGGCTTCAGTTTTGTCATCTTCTTTTCTCAAGGCTTGCAGAACCAAGTAAAATTTTTAGCCTATAGTTCCCCCATCTGCTATGACAAAGTTGTTTCATTATTCAACCTTAACTGATTTCTTATAGAAAATTTTCTACTTCAGCCTTTTCCAAATTTTTATTGTAAAGAAACTTTTTGAAAGGATCAAAATAATTTATCTAAGAAATAGGTAGCTGAATTTCCCCCCTCAAAAGTGCAACTGACAACCTACTTTGGACTTGGAAATAGCCCACCACTTGATAACATTTCACTTTTGCTGCTTTTTTTTGTACCTTTTTTTACGTAATCTAATCTTAAAAATTAGCTTTTGGAGTTGTTGATGAGTAATTCCAGCATTTCCTCATCAGTAACACTGTTTATTTCTGATTCTCATTAACCTGTGAGATAACAGCTTTTGAATCACCTTTGTAAGAATCAAAGCAAGTTCTATTAAGACCTAATTAAGGTGAATGGAGTGTCACACATTATCTCTCAGCCTGTTTGTTAGTGGATTGATAACTTCCTGCTCAGATTCAGTTGCAGATACATAAGTTTTTTCACTTGATCATATCATACCTCTGTTCACAGAAAGGGCAGGAATAAGGCCTTAGCCAGACAGGAACAAATTTGTTGTGAAATAAAGTGTCATATACACAGTTTAGCAGAGAGGCTGTTGCTGAGGAGAGATACATGTATTTGGAGAAGTTCTTTTGTAAAAGTACACACTTCATACTTGTGTCAGTCGGCAGTTTGGTGGGTTCAGCCTACTGAAGTCTTTGGATTTAAATTAACATTGTGCATAAGGAAGTACAAAGAGCTAAACTTTATATACCGCAAAATGACAGAGGCACATTTAAAGCTCCTAATGGCATCTGGTTCTGGTCAGCTTCACAGCATTGAAACATTCTTAAGTGTCTGTCACAGACCTCACTGATTACCTTGGAAGAGACCTAACTGAGTCCATTAAAATGGGTAGTTTACTGTTCCTGCGCAATCTACAGGAAAAAACTCCTGCCTCTATAGTGTAGTCATGAAGCTTAAGCAACGTTTTTGTCTACACAGGTGACCAGTACAGTGTGAAGATCTGTTCAGAAATACCTCATGTCTGACTAAAGAGAAAAAAGATGAGCCTGGCCTGTGGCTATTGAGATGTCATGGTTTCAGCCCAGCCAGCATCCAAGCTCCAGGCATCCACTGGCTCACAGGCCACCAGCAGGATTGGAGAGAGAACTGGAAGGGTAAAAGCTGAAAAACCCATGGCTTGAGATAAGGACAGGCTAATAGGGAAAACAAAAGATGCACACACCAGCAGAGCAAGACATGTAATTAACTCAGTGCTTCCCCTGGCAGGAAGGTGTTCAGCCATCCCCAGGAGAACAGG
Organism: Hylia prasina; assembly: GCA_013397195.1. Classification (NCBI taxonomy): domain Eukaryota; kingdom Metazoa; phylum Chordata; class Aves; order Passeriformes; family Sylviidae; genus Hylia; species Hylia prasina. Next base: position 153,756 of record VYXD01012653.1, read on the forward strand.
GCCCCATCAGACATGACAGTGACTTGGGAAAACAAACACCATCATTCCAAACATACTCACTGTGGCAGCGCGTTAAAGCTTATCATGTTTGTTTGTCCATGTTTTGTAATGGGTTTTGCCTATGTACCCCCCAGTTACTTTCACAGTTGGTTTCCCCCATGGTCCTCCCCTTATGTCAATCCTGTTCACCCTACCCCCTGGCCCTGTCAATCCTGTCCAGGCCTCTCCCCACATTCCAGAAGCTTCTGGGGAGTGCGTCGAGGGATTGGCTAGGGCTAGAGCACCTCCCCTCTCCCATCACTAGATTTGTCATTACCTTGATTGAATTGTATAAAACCCCTCCCTAGTTTACCCTGATTGGTTGAATGTTATCCCCTCCCCTGTGTCTCGCCTCCCTTTAAAAGGAGTTACACAGGTCAGAGCTCTGCTCTGCCTGGGTGACAGTGTCAGAATGCACACCTGTACTGCTCACCTCAGTTGGAGTCCTCCTTTCTCTCTACGCTGAGGCTGTGTTTCTCTTCATCCTTGGGAGTGGGACTCACTGTACAGCAGTGTGTCAATGCCTGCCTGCTGCGTCTGTGGCTGCAGGGTACCGGAGCTAGCCCTGGGGGTTAATCCTGCACAGCCACACCTCACTTTATTTTTTCTTCCCTCCACCTCATGCACTGAGCATGATGGTCTGGAATATCTCTTTGGTCAGTTGGGGTCACCTGTCCCAGCTGTGTCTCCTCTCAACTTCCCCACAGCGAGGAAGTACAAACAGCAGAAAAGGCTTTGGCTCTGCGTAAGCCAAGCTCAGCAATAATAAAAACATTTCTGTATTATAAACTCTGTGTTCAGCACAAATCCAAAACACAGCCCCATACCAGCTACTGTGAAGAAAATTAACTCTCCCCCTGCCAAAGTCAGCACATAGGATCATCCATGTCTCCGTTCATTGCCAAGGATTCACCTGGTTAGTTCACTTGAGAGAGTTATAAGAGAAATGGAGTAGCAAATAAAGTTGCATGGTAAATTAATGGCATATGATGGACAAATTAAATACAGGTAAGGATTTCTGAAAACGTGTCACTCATGGCAATAACATCCTTATGCCCATGAATCACAATTTTTTTAGAACATTTTAAGTGCCATTGGATATGCTGCTCACCTCCTGTATTCTCTTCTCCCTTTGCTTAGCTGTCCTCACAAACAGCTGAAAGGACTGAGACAAGGTATATATTAAAATAGTTGGTTTGTTAGCATTAGGCCCATGCAGGCAACTCTAGTGCTTCTAGTTCAGTGAAATCAAAATTCTGTTTTAATGACACTGAACAGCTACAACTGCATCTTTCAAGCCATGAAATTATTAAAGACTCTATTGCTTCCCAGGTATCAACAGATAGCTCCAGAAACAACAAATACTAAGCGTTGGGAGGAGGGATCAAGGAAGGTTACTAACTTTGAAAAGAGGCGAAAACAAGTTGGTAGATATCTGAGAAGGGAAATAAAGGAAGAGAGAGAAAGACCAGAAAGGCAATGAGGTGGAAGAGTTATTAGAAAGAGAGATGAAGATAGGGTAAAGATTGAAAACTTTTGTTCTTGAAAGTACCTGCTTGCAGATGCTCATGTTCCAAATTCTCACCTTTCTGCCTCATGATTATACATAACTGGTCTCCATTCAAAGGTAAATTTCCCCCTCCTTCTACAGTTTGGGTAAAATACTTTCAGCTGTTTCTGATTTTTGCCTTTGTGAAAACATTACACATTTTAATAAAGAAAAAAGTTGTTTCTCCTTAGCATAACTTAGAAATGACACAACTTTGGTACATGAAACTCAGGATGTAACTAATTCCCAGTGAATTTCACATATTTTTGCTAGGTTGTATTAGAGTTGATTGTAAAATAATGAAGTTATGAACAATTTAAAGTTTGCCTCAGAGCGAATGCAGTAGAAAATTCCATCAATGTTTAAATGGAGTTGTTAACCAGAGATGCACATGTGCATATAAGCTGATTCTCTGCGTAATGCAATACTAAAGCTACAACAAAGGTAACTTTTCTACAAATATTTGAGTGTTATTTTGTATTACCTCAGTAGGCTTTTTTCCTGCCTTGCTATGCACCTGCACCTCAATGAGCTATTGATGGAAACCAAAGAGATCTTTTGACATTGTCTGCCACAGATGTCAGAATGAGCTGCTCTGGAATGAGCAGTGGGTAACCACTGGTGAGGCCAGACATGTGAGCCTGGCCCAGACCCTCCAGGAACTTCCATCTGTGGTCTTCTCTGTGTGGTTTAGTGGAGTTAAATCTAAATATACATCACTATGAAAAGAAATTACTGGTTTTGTATAAATAAAGCAAATTTTTGGCTAACATTTTTAACAGAACTACATTGCTGAAACCTTAGTTTAATGTTCTATACATTTGATCTCATTTCCTTTGAAATCAAGGACTGAATTGAGGCCCAAATCGATATGCTGAAAATAGCTACAAGACTGTAAATATTTCATGAGGTGAATAAACTGTGATTTCCTTCTAATAATTTATCTTGATACGAATAAAAAACCATTGGGAAAAAATAAGCTCATTTTGAAAAATGAGAGAGTCTGTTTCCTGGCACAAAACTTCTCTTGCCTACGCACATACAGCTGAGCTACTTCATACTGCAAGCTATTCAAGGTTTTATAAGCTAATCAAGTTTGAGTCTGTTTTTTAACAAGATGGACAATTTCCAAAGAAAACCCAGGTGCTGCAGGACATGATGTTGATGAAACGATAGGTGGCAAGTTTCTCTGCGCTATACCATAGGCCTTAACCCAAACATACGCTTAAGTTTAAGCAGCAAGTATTCCCACTGAAATGAATGGGTTTATTCACATGCTTAAATTTAAATAGGTGCATAGGTGATTTTCTGGATTGGGGTCTGAGTCCTTGGAAAGGTATCTGCTGCAGGAGATGTGCTTTAGGGGAGGCTGGGAAAGAGGGCCCTAACCATGCAGAGTGATCACTTGTGTTAATGTGACATGTTTTGTAAAGATAGGTAAGTAGTACCACTTGAATAACCACTTTGTTATCTAGAAATTATTGTGCTAATAATCTATCATAACACTGGTGTAGGCTGCTCATAATAATGAGTAACATATGTGTTAAGTTTATGAGATGGTCATGGAAAAAAGTATTTCCATTAATATATTTGAAGTTAAGTTCAAGTGGANAATCGATGTTAATGCAATCAAGCAATGTAAACTTCTACTGCCTTAATAAGAGAAAAAATGGTAGCAAATTTTTTACTTTTTTTTCCAAATAAATATTTTTCCATTATCCTGGAAGAGCATTAGCTAAGAATTTTTAAAAATTATTTTTGCCCTTGTTCTGTATGTTTTTGATTATAATGCATTACTTGGCAACAACCACAGCTTAAAATTGTATTTTAGGCATATAATTTTGAGTTAGAAGAAGAAAACTGGGGAGTGTACTTTTAAAGACATCTATTTTTATTGTTAATTGAGATGCATCCAATTGAAACGCTTCTAGCATATGAAAAAAATTATTTGAAAAGATTAAGCTTTAATTATAAGTGATTCAAGAAATCTCACCATGTGGAGTATTTGCAAAAGAAAGCAAACTACTATTTAACATGGTGACAAAACAGCCTGTGACAATAAGTAATGTTAATTGATTTGCCATGTTGGATGCACTAGAGCACACAGACCAGGGTCTATGTGCTAGAGTCATAGCATACAGAAAACAGAGACAACACAAAAACGCACAGCATTCTGACTTTGGCTTTAATAGGGTTGTCTTGATTATGTAGCACAAGCAATGATAAGCCTAATTAAGTGACTTCATTTCACTGGGATCTTTAAATAGCTGACTAGGAAATTTGTAGCTTAACCTGCTCAGTCACCTTTGTGTTACCATGGCAATAAAATATATACTGGAATGACATTTGACATTCTTTTAATTCTTTGCAATTTGCAATCAAGACAGCTCTATGAGTATGCTTTATTCTAAGGTCTCTTGGAAATAGCAGAGATATAAATACTATCTTCCCATCACCTCTAAATCATAGAATACTGTATGCATTGGTTATGTTTGCTTTTGAGAACATGTATATGACTTGGAGTCACTTGAATAGCTCCCTGTGGACATTTAATGGCTGGTGTCAGTCTGAAATGAGAGTAGAATATTTGCACTTAATTGAAAAGGAGCTGGCAAATAGATGGAAATCACCGTGATCATTGTCTAAATCAAATTTCTTGAACACTACAGTTGAGTTCTGGTTGCTTTTCTTCTGTAAAATGCAGAAATACAACAAGATGGGCCACATACATGATCAGTTGTGTGAGGCATTTTCATATCCAAGTGAAATAGAGACCTATAACATCATGAAGAGCAGTAAGATTATTCATGAATTCTCAAAAGTAAGAGGGCATTGCAAGCTTAAAACAAATAAAAGAAAGTACTTTTTTGCAGGATTCACAAAAATCACAGAATCACTGGGTTGGAAGAGACATTTAAGATCATGGAGTCCAACCCAGCCCTAACACCTTAACTAGACCATGGCACCGAGTGCCACATCCAGTCTCTTTTTAAACACATCCAGGGATGGTGACTCCACCATCTCCCCAGACAGACAATTCCAGTGCTTTATCACTCTTTTCATAAAAAACTTGTTCCTAATATCCACCCTATATTTCCTTTGGCGCAGCTTAAGGCTTTGTCCTCTTGTTCTGTCAGTTGCTGCCTGAAGAGGCAGACCAGCCCCCCCCTGGCTACAGCCACCTTTCAGGAAGTTTTAGAGAGCGATAAGGTCACCTCTGAGTCTCCTTTTCTCCAGGATAACCAACCCCAGCTCCCTCAGCCGTTCCTCACAGGGTTTGTGTTCCCAGCCCCTCTCCAGCCTCGTTGCCTCCTCTGGATGCGCTCAAGTGTCTCAAGGTCCTTCCTGAACTGAGGGCCCAGAGCTGGACACAGCACTNCATCATTGTCTGCAAATTTACTAATGAAAGACCCAATACCCTTATCCATGTCATCAACAAAAATATTAAAAAGAGCTGGCCCCAGCACAGACCCTGAGGAACACCACTGGTGACTGTCCCCAGCTGGATGCAGCACCATTCACCATCACTCTCTGGGCCTGGCCATGCAGCCAGCTGAGGACACTAGAAATAGTCCCCCACAAAACCGAATGTATAAATGGATTTAAAAATGAAGTAGAATA
>VYXD01012653.1:158988-216746 GCA_013397195.1 Hylia prasina
AGTAGAATACAGATTTCCTGGTGTCTATTAAAGCTGTCCATATGCAATATCTAAAACAGAGAGTCAGTAAATTGTTGTGGGGAAGAAGCTGGGAGAAGATGAAGAGGGCCAGTCATTTCCTCTATGAACTATTTCTAAAGTGGCTGCTACAAGTATTTTTCAGACATCACCTACATATTTGATGCACCTTTCATCAAACACTGTTTAGTAATTCTTAGGTATCATATTTGCCAAAAAACCCCCCATACCTTTGAAAGGTTAGTCACATCAAAATCTGCTCTAGATAACAGCATTACTTCATCTTTTAAGGACACCTGTTTTTAGACCAGAATCATCAACATACAACATTGAGTGTGATGTCCTGAAAACAGGTCCTAAAAATTTGCAGCATCCAAAATCTGTCTTAAGTTCAAATAAGTTTTGCAAGGACAGTTTTCCCATTTCCAGTTGCTGTCTTTTGCCAGGGTAATGCTTAAATTTCCTGTGAGACTCTTCAAATATTTTTATGGGGAACATGATCAGAAAAGATTAGCTAGGGTTTTTACCACTGGCTAGTTATTTGGAGTATTTTGACTTTAGAGTCAGAAGTGGCAGTCTAATCAATCTACTCCTTTTTGCAGATAGAAGAATGGTCCCCAACTTGAAAAGTTGTTGATATGGTCAGAGGTCTGGTAAAGTGATTCTCCAGTAAACCAGTAAATCTCTGACTTCCAAGGTAGTTAACCTGAATTCAAGAGCTAGGAAATTTATAGCATCACAGAAATGCTTTGAAAGCAACTTATCCCATTCAAATACAGAAGTCATGATCATAGACCATAATGAACTGAAGCAGAATGGAGTTTCTCACTTCAAATTTTATGGTTCCAGCTTGCTTTCAAGCACAACTTCTATCTTTCCTTGGATCAGCCACTTAACAACAATGCTTAAACATCTAATTAGCTTCATTTGGTTACATCAGTTAAATGTGTTACTGAACATCAATACCTTAATTCTCACAAGATACTCATTAGACAGGTAAACAAACATTGGTTTTCCTCTGCTGATGATGAAATAAATGAATGTTTGAATAATGTGTGCAAGGCCATGCCTTGAGAAAAATGCTAAAGTATTATTTAAATGTGAAGACTCCTAAGGTCATTGAAGACTTTTTCTGGAAGAGCATGATACAACTGAACAAGATTATCTTACAGCAGTGTTTGAAAACATACAGTTCAGAAAAATCAATGTTACATTTTTAAATATAATTTGAAATGTGCTCATAAAGAAGCAGCCTTTTTTTGTTACTATGAGGTGCTTCTGTTTAGCAAACCATAGTGCAAAACCATAGGTCCCTTATTGCCACAACAGCACTATCCTGCAGTACTTTGGCTGCATCAGCATTTTCCTTAACTTTGCAGTCTACCCCAAGGTAAAGTTTTACATACTGTAATGTCAGTGAAAAAAAATGTCAGCATTTTGTAATGTTGTCAATTGATATCCAATAGAATTAGAATAAGGAGGCCAGGGACTCGTGGGCTGCTGTCATTGTCATATTGTGGAGCCAAGGAGAAAGGAGGCAACAATCCTCTTCTTTATACAGAACAACTAAACTACATAATTCATTGCTGCCAAAGGCCTGGTAGTCATTTTCAAAGTAAATTTAAAAAGTAAATTTGACAGTTAATTACTTAGGCAGATTTTTCACTCCTGCAGATGTCCTATTATTACAAATAATAGCCTTAAAGTAATTTGTGAACTCACTGGCTGGACTGGTGGGCATAGCCGTAATCACTTTTCACAGGTGGTTTGGTAAGGCAGATATATTGAAATTCTGAGAAGTTGAGTATAGAGCTGACTGCTCACATGTACTTTGTGATTACCCAAAAATAAGTTTTGCTGTCATAAAACACTGTAGATTCTACATTTTTCCTGAAGAATCTTGAGACAGCAAGACTGCACAGAGGCTGGGAGGGAAGTGTAGGAGGCATGAAAATGGGGAAGGTTCTGGGGTCTTCCAGACAAGGGAGGGATGACAGGTTGTTAGGTTGCAATAACCAAGAAATCCTGCAAAGATTATCTGAATTTCCTTTTTGGTTTGTATTCCTTTTTTTTCCTTTGCCTGGTAATCTTCACTCTTCAGCTACTTTTTCATATTTTTCTTACTAATTAAGTGTGAACTAATAAGGACAGTGAAAAATTAACTCAAATGACCAAGTCAATATGCTAGAAAAAATGGCCTTGCTGAACTCCACTTCTGTTCCAAATCAGGATATAGGAAGCAGCATGGAACATCTGCAACTCCCTTTCAGAGATAGTTCCCAAGTTTTTTAATGCACTCAGTGATAACAATCCAACAAACTTCCACACTGCCATCAAATAATAAAGATTAGTGCAGATAAATACTGTAAATACAGAAGCAATTTTGTATGGGATGCTGTTTAACACATAACAGGAGAGGTGAGATGTCTTCCTCACCAGAACTCTGATGTGGAAGCTGTTACAGACATCATGAGCAGTGCTTAATCACACATGATACGTACTCATTCTTCTTTCTTGGCAATAACGTCAGAGTTATGTGCGTTTGTTCGTAAAGGTGCACAGTATTTCATCCAGTATTAGGTTGAGCGATATCCATGGCTTCTAGCAAGGTGCAGATGGTTAAAATGGGGTAGATATTCAATATATTGTTGACCTCTGTTTATAATGGTGCTCCATATTGGCGAGAGTCTGTGCTCCCAGAACCAATAACCAGTAGGCTGATGGAGTTTATGAGGCGAAGAAGACGCAGATAAGCACACCCTTCCCAGCAGGGACAGACCAAACCCCTAGCCAAAGCCTTGATACACAGTTTACTAAAGAAAACAGACAAAATGGCTACCACAAACACAATTCATTGTGTTAATATGAAGAAGGGAAATTAGTTGGAAGTCTGAACCTGACCTGAAATGTTATAATAAAACATGTTTTCAAGCTTCGACTTTTCTGTCAAAGGTTATATCAAATGGCAGATTCAGAACTTCATAGGGACTGCTTAATCCTGATTTTCCAGCCTCTGTAGTTCCATATTCTTCCCACAGATAATCAAAGACCCAAAGAGCTGATCCTGTCATCTCTACTTCTGCAAATATATTAATCTAATCAAGGGAAAGTAAAACACGTCATTGCACTGAGTCAATTTTAGAGTTGTCCTGACAGAATGAATATAAAGTAGATTTAAAGGTCTAGATTCAGCCCAGCTGAGATCAGAGTATCCACTGGAAGTTCCCCTCTCTTCAGTCAATGATGAAAGGGTGGAAGAGACACAGACTTCTAACTTAATAGTATTTTTTAAATGCACAGAGTGCCACATACTAGAAATTGATGCATAACTTTACATGTCCTCTCATTTGATATTGTGAAATAATTATGAACAAGGGCTATTGAAGATGGCAAAGAGCATCTTTATGGGAAGCACTAAACAGAAGTGTCACCAGAAAAGATCTTTCTTAATATTTCTTTGTGAACTATCCCCCAACAATATTCTCACTGATGTGAAAAAAACACAAGTACATTTTGTGGCAACATAATTTTGTGAAAAAGTTTTATTTCTCACCTCACAGATGACTGGAGTTTCTTTTTCTTCTCTTTTTATTTTTTCCCATATATCTATTTAGGTTAGAATTTCCTGAAAAAGAATCTTTCCAGCCCAAGATGAAAAATGAAAAATTTTTGAGAGGGAGTTACGTGATCAGATATTACAAAAAGAACATCAGTAAATCAGTGGAAGCATGAGATCACTAAAAGTGTTGAAGTCATTGGTAAAAGACAGATGGTCAGACTTGTTGGTCCAGAATTGTGTGGAATCATCCTTTTGTGTGAGATGGAAGGCAGTGGAATACAGGAAAACAGAATCATGGACTGGCTTGTTTGGAAAGGATCTTTAAAAACCATCTTGTCCAACCCCTCTGCCTTGGGCAGGGACAGCTTTCACTAGACCAGGTTGTTGAAAGCACTATTTGACCTTTTTGTGAACACTTCCAATGAAGGAGCAGCAGCTTGTCTGGGAAACTTCCTCTAGTGTCTCACCACCTCCACTGTAAACACATCTAGTAGGATGTCCTAAGAAGATCTGGGGTCAGATGGTCTGTGTGCTGCCTCTTCTTGCAGCTCTAATACCCTTTTAAGGTAAATTCAAGCAATGCAGTATGATATACAGTTGGATTTGGGATGGAAAATGTAAGAGCACCAATATCTCATTTCCTATATACAAAAGTTTGTTTCCTATATATAAAAGTACTTAAGACAAAACCCTGTACTGCAGAAAATTTTCTGCCAGATGATCTTGCAATCTGAATATTAGACAAGGAGAATAAATCTTCACTGTTAAGTTCAGTTAACAATTACCAGTCTCAGTTTCTGTTTATGATATTACTTATGTGGGGTATCAAGACCCTATATCTGTGCTCTTATATACAAGTACAGAGGAGAGAGTGTTTCAAAGTCTGTGTTGGTTTTGTCAGTCTCAAGGTCCAATGCCAGATTTGTCAATAGTTCAAAGTTCTAACATCAAATTTACAATACACACTCTTTCAAAAAATAATGATGTCTAAAATTTTGTTTCTAACATTAGGCTGGAAATGCTGGGAGTTTTCTCAGTGGAAATTTAATTAGCTTTAGAAGAAGATTATCTTTTAAATGTAATTAATTATAGTTTTGTTGTAGGAAACCACTTTAAACAGAATAAAAATATAATTTTATGGATTTTAGTATATTAAAAAATTCATAACAACATTTCCAGCTTTGTAAGATTTGTTCCTGGGGACACTGGGTAGGTAACATGAATACCAAGTTATATGGCTTTCCCTCTGATGATACAGATAGAAATTTGTTACACTAGGCGTTGTGCAATTTTAATTCATCTCTTGTGTCAGGTAATATTCAGATTGATTAATTTTCTACTTAACAAATTGTATTCTAGTGAACTGTAAACTACTGAGAAAAAAATAATTGTCAATCTTTAGATGAGGAATTTTATTAGATGTAGAAAAAAACAATAGATCCATGAGCAAAGGAAATAAAACCAATAAGCCCTGAAAACAGCAAAGGAAACATTAATTCAGTCAGCACCCTTTCAGTTTGCCTTAGGAATCATGAGTAGCAATTTGAAATCCTGTTTTTCTCCTGGGAAGAAGTGATGCTCTAAACTATACTGATCAAATAAAAAGGGAAGCCGCAGGCTAAAACAGAGGGAAAGAAGCTACAACAAAGAAAAACAGCTAGTTGTATGAAATGACACATTTATACACCAGCGAAGTAAAATTAGAATCCTCTCCATTTACTTTATACCAGCTGCAGAAGAGAAATAGCTGTATTACAGATACCAGACAACAGAGTAACATAAAATAAAGGATTACTTTGAATCATCCCAGAGGATATTTTCCAAAATATGTGCTTAGGATATGCAGACAAAATGGTATCATTATGCAGTTTTTGGCTATAAAAAAAAAAAAAGGGCAAAAATCTCAAATATATTAAAGAGATTTAAGAAGACAGTGTAAGGAAAAATTGATAAATATAATACACATAGAAAAAAATAAAGCTACAAAAGAAGAGAAAAAAATCTTTTATTTGTAACAGAACAATTACAGTGTGAGGGTTTCTTAATCTCTGATAGCCTGAAATCTCTTCACTCTAGTTTGACTGATGTGCAGTCTTTAGATCTATGCTTCTAAAGATAGGAGAGAGGTATTCTTAACAAGTGACAGTGCCACTGACAGCTCCAGAACCTGGGACACAACGATAGAGGTGAGAGAAAACAGCTAATATACACAGTGCCTTTGAAATCCATTGTGTGCTGAAACATTCCCATTCTATATTCAGTCTGGCACCATGCTTCATACACAGAGGGATCAGTACTCAAATACCCACTCTGGGTATTTGCATTTGCTATTACAAAATAATGGCTTGTTCCACTGCACATGATAGTTGAAAAAAACCCACCCTGTAGCACATCAGGGAAGTGACACAGCAGAGCAGGGCTCTCATTTCAAAATTTTTTGACTAACACATCAGTCCCAAATTTTAGATCTGAAACTGATATCTCTGCTAATTAAGGAGCAGCATGCAATGGATTAGTTTGGTGACTTCATAACAAAGAAGGTTTAGATGGGATCAAACACTCATGATGATAGGAGAACCCCAGGTCAAGATCTTACATCTACATGAAAATTTATGAAGGATATCAATTTAGATGCTTTAAGCAAATCATCCAAAAGTTTAATAGAGGTCACTTTAACAACTGTTCTGATCCTTCGCAGCTGTGAGAATAAGTATCAAGGCAGAAGGAAAAGGGAATAATCCACATCTGTGTCATGCTTGCAATCAGGCAGGGTATAGCAAAACTGCGTTTTGCTCAAGCCAAAAAAGACGCACAGGATTTACACAGGATTAGATGCTTTTCTAAGTTTCATAGCCCAAATATAAGCAAAAGGCAATATTTGTTTTTGTTTCTCATTTACTTCCTGTGTAAGAATCTACAGATGTCTGTAATTTAGTATGAAGTATAGCTAAAAAATTTTTTTTCCATTAGTTCCTGAGGTTATCTAGACTTTGGCTGGCAAATGATTGTTTAAGAAAATATAATTAAAACAATTTAAATTATAATTGGAATAGTACAGTTTCACTGTGGAGCAACAAATGCAATCTTTGAGCAAGTAAGCAAGATTGGTCTTTCAATTAATCATCCTTCTTTTCTAGTCTGTTTGGAAAGATACGTCGGGCACAATGTGAAATTAGACCCTTTTTTCCACAGGTCACTACCTACTTATTACCACAAATGAGAGTGGTACTCTCTCTGTTAATTTGGTGCTTTTGCTAATGTTGTGTTTCCCTTTATTCAAATTATGGTCATACTTATTGTACACTACCTAAAGTTTCCTATCACTGTAGAAACTCAGACCTTTGCATCAGGTGTAGCTGTAAAACTTCTGCTCTTCAGCTGTTCTATAGATGGAGCCTGGTGTCTCAGAGATACTAAGGCTGAATCCTGAAGTACATGCAACCTTTTTGGGTGCCTAGTTTGAAACATATGCAGTATATTTCCTCACCATATTAAAGGTTTTTACACCACTTGGTAAATGCAAAAAGTCTCCTTGATGACAGAGACAGCAATGAGCTGTCTCTGTCATCAAATCGCTCAAATCATCAACATCTTCTTGAGCTGAGTGTTTAGAAAATGAGAAACTTTAATGATCTTCAGGTAAAAAATTGATTTAAACAACTTGCTTGTACCTCAGGGGAGGCTCGGTAACTGGGTTGACTTTCAGCTAAAGTAAAGACAAAATCTTTTTTTTTGTTGTTTTAAAAAAAACAGTATTTTTTTTAATGTTTCTTGTGTCATCACTGTATAGCTTCCAAAATCTGTAGTAGGTGGGGACAAGTTTTATAGGCAATTGTTGATCAGAATATTCAGGACTATCATTGCAGAGGTACCACAACAACAGTTTCAAGCTAAGGAAATATGTCACAAAAGCTAAACATAGTAGGACATTCAATAGACTATGTGAATATTGGTTGATTACATTTGTGTAAGAGGTTACTTCCTCACATAAAAAAAGGCCAGTGTTCACTTCACTCTGTAAACATACGTATGTGACTGAATGTATTTATTAATGTTTGCACATCTTTTTCTAGAATAAAACAATACAGTATTTTAAACATTGTTGAAATACTGAATATTTGACTTTTAAAAATAGATATGCCAAAATATTTCTGTTTGGATACCCCAAAAATTAAGTTGCTTACAACACATATTTACTTATTTATTTCATATATACACTAGAAACAGCAGACTAGTTTTCTATTGACTGAAAACTAATCCATGGGAAGATGTACAATTTACAAATGAAGATTGACATCCCTGTGACATTAAGGTCAAAGTTTCAAGTACTGTCACATCTTTTTGGTGACCATATTGAAACTTCTAGTGTTTTTTTAGAATATTAAAGAGTCCTGCAACATTTCAAAGACAGTGCCTCAGAGTGTGCAAAGGAGCTGCTTTCTCTCCATCACTACATTGTGTATCTCCAGCAGAATGAGGTCTGAAGCTTCAAAGTAGGTCATGGGGCAGCAACAATTAATCTATAGATTAATCTGCCTAGAAAATAGGATCCTCTGATCCAGCTGGCAAAGGATGACTCAGAGGGTGATTAACAGTTGTTTCATATGTCTACCAAACAACATGAAAAAAAAATCAGACAGTTCTCCAAAGATTAGAGAGAAGCTTTTCTTCACCGTACCTGAGAATAAAAATGTATTTCTAAATTGTCAAAACTTAGAGCTGGAACAAGGAAGAGGAACTGACTGCTTCATGTGGAGTTCAACATTTAAAACTGAAGGCTCTCTAGGGCTGCACTGTTAATCATCTTCTCTGAGAACTGAAAATAAGGGGCTACAAATGAAATAAAAGGATCCCTGCTTGTTTAACCTTCTCACTGGAGTGAAAACCACGACAAAAAAAGATCTAAAAAACCCCCAAAGACACCACATTCAGATGTTTGAAAGTAGCTGTAATGAGGGCTTGTAACATCTCATTAGGAAACTGTCAAACCCCAGGCTGCTTTATAAATGGACAATCATGAGCTGCAATTACAAAAAAGTAGGAAATACAGTGACAGAACCAAATATTGTGGCAGGAGAGGATAAGGTGCACAGCATGTACTGGGAATTGAACCTGAGTTTCTTTCTCTAAGTCCTTTAGAAAAATCTTTTAAAGGAAATACTAGGGTAATTTTCATAGGCAAAGGAAGGAGAACAACATTTTAGCCACGTTTCCATTGAGACTGGAATCTCTGAATGACACCACCAGTATAGCAAAGGTCTCAGGTGAAGATGATCAGGCATTTGACACCAGGAAACCACCCAATGAGATTTTTACAGTTTTACCATAACAATACATTTAGCATCAGGATGATAGTGCAACATAGGTAGAGTTTTTATTAAGTTTATGTAAAAAAGTATAAAGGATCTTACTTAAATGCAAAGGAAAAGACAATCAATGATCTATAAATAGCTGCAAGCCAGCAAAACCAGTGAATATTTAAGAAGGAAATACTTAGTTGATAACTGAAATCACTTCTTCTCCCTATTTAATCCAACTGAATTGTAATTTTTAAGCAAAAGTATTTTTTCCAACAAACAAATAGTAAGGAGAAAAAAGAAAAAGACCTACTACATCTTTCACAAGAGAAATTACGTTTAGTCATTCAAGGACAAATTGCTGGATACACCCACATGAATCTGCAGTCTCTACACATGGTATGACAAAAAAAGCATTCTGGATAAATCAAACATGTACCTGGGCTCCTAGTTCAGAGAAAATAGCTGCTTCTCAAACTTGGCTTATAAGCATATTCATCAAAGAATAGTTTGTGAGATGTCCAGCTGCCCACAGAGGACTGTCCTGTAACAAACAATTCCTAGAGCTCACTGAAATATGGAGATGTTACTCCATGCATAAATATATCCTGTGATAAAGAGTGCCCAGGGAAAACCTGACCTCAGGGAATGATGACAGTGGTGTCAGATCTACCTGCTTTGGAAAAACAGGCCTTTTTTTCCATTTTCGAAGTCTATTTATGTTACGTTGCTTATGTTGGGGACTTAACCACAAATGTGTGGTCTCATCTGCCAGAGGAGTGGTATCTTCTTTTCCTTGGCCCAGTGAGATAACCAGCCAGGCAGCCCAAGTCTTGTGCACATTCAGAGCAGAAGGATGAAGGAAGCAAGCCTGTCAGCACAAGAATGAAAGAGGAGAAGCCAATGCACACCCAAAATGACAGCCAGACAATTTTGCACTCTAGGAAATACACGCTAATAGACTGTACTGAATTTCACATTAAACAAGTAGAAATTTTGGAAGTGGCAGAGAATTGTAAGCAGATAACAAAAGGAAGTGAATTTACTGCTGTTCTTTGAGGTTGCAATTTCAACCATTTCCTTTACTTACGAATGCTCAGTACCTTGACTGTCAAAGAACTAAGTTCCTGTGGGAAATAGCTCTTTAAAAACAAGGAAAAATTAAAAAGTCTTCCACATCACTTAGTTTGACTATTACATATGACACGGTTATGTGAACTTAAGTTCTAGCTAATTTTCCATTTATCTGACAGTTAAATTCCTTGCATCGTGTGCAGGATAGATTTCTTGATTAGAACAAGTTATTAGAATTTTCTCCCTGCATACACCAAAATGAATCAGTCAAAACCCCAAAGCACTAATGTCACCATTTTAGTAGTTTGTGACAGTTTCTTACACACCTTTATTCTTAACAATCATAACTGTGCTTTGCAGACTCTTGTTGGATTTTGACAGCAGAGAGAGTATTCAAGCATTTTGAGGCAGGGAAACTGTAAGTGAGAAACTGGGAGCCTAAATTTACAGCTCAGACCTTGACCAAGCTCCAGTGCCTGAGACCAGGTGTTCAGAGCCCAGGTTTGCATTCTGAAGGAGATGATTGCTTTTTCTTTGTGCAAACCACTTCCTCTGAGCATGCTTTCTCTAACATATTGGTTAGCTCCCTAAGTGACACATGCAGTATCTAGCCTAGCAAATGAAAATACTAGGGCCTGTTTCTGGATGTATTATACCATTCATCAGCTGAATTTAAATGTTCTAAATTTCTATTAAAAATTATATCTGTTCTTATTTCTGGTCCTAGGTTAGTAGTAAATAAAGTCTTTTAGTTTTGTGCATAGCAGCCTATACAGAAATACATAAACTGTTATTCAGAATGTAATCTACTAAATGTGCAGAGCCCAACTCCTTGAAAAAATTCTTTTATACTTTATTTTCTCTGCGTATATATTTTCCAGCTTTCACTTTCTTTCATCCACATCCTTTTTCTAGCTATTTTATAAAGTATGTATTAAATAACCTTATTCCAAAGAAACAAAATGTGCTCTTTAGGAACAATCAGCAAAATTTCTTTGTAAATTTAAAACAACTTTGTTTTCTGAAAGATGAAAGACGTACATGTGTTTACTGATCATTTTCATGCTATAAGAGCTAAAATAAACTAAACAAAAATTCTGAGCTTTTATCCTAAACAAAACACTCAAAGGCATATTTTTATTCTAGAACACATGCTGCTTATGATTTCAAATTAAAGGCCAGTCTGAAGACCAAACGACACACCCCAACTGGCTCTTTTTATCACTAGAGCATGACATTAGCTAACAGTTCAGCAGAACTTTTATTTCTTTATTCTGAGAAGGTAGGGTCAGTCTTTGCTGATTACTCTGTCTGTCAACCAGCAAAACCTTTGAAATATTTATGCAAAGTTTTGAATTTCTGGAACTACGAAGTGTTCCCATACTAGTCGAAGTTGGATTTCACCCAATTCTTTTGGTGTACATGTTTATCAACAACCAGCTCTCAGAGTGATAGTCTTATAGAAACTTGAATGAGACTCCTACATATCTGAATACAGTGAATGAACCATTACAGCTCTAATACTGCTTCAAAGCCTTCTGATGGAGCAGGAAAAACTCAAGTCACTGCCCTTGGTACAGTCCATAGGACCCCTTCCCACATAAGAAAAAAGGACATCTGGAGTGGATCCAGAGAACTGTGTTTCCAAGACAAAACTAGGGGAAAAGAACAGCAAGGGAATTATTTGTGACTTTTCCATGTGCATTTTGTTGCATTATCCCCTTATGAATCTCCCAATTTTGCTAAAACTTGAGGCCATTCATGGTGGTACATTTCCACATTACTATTTAAATTGGTACCATAACATGGTGAACAGCTGAAAAGAAAGAAGAAAGAGATGAAATATTATAACAATGTGGAGGAATCATAGCAATGTAACTTTACTATAATTCCTGATTTTTTTTTTTAATTGTGTAGTGTTATTTTTGTTTGAGGTGATTAGGAAATTGCAACATTCTTAATTTTGTTCTTAGTGGGCAAGACATAACTTTTTTACTGCAAATTAAATTCTTCCCAGTTTAGCTCAGCCTAGAATACTTGTTATCAGAGATTGTCAATCACATTGAGGGAAATTTGTCACAGCCATACATTTCTATCATTTGTATGAATGACAGACTAATAGAGGTTGCAACCTAGGCTGAGACACCATTCAAACCTCCTGAGATTAAGGACAATCATTCCTAAATGGTTGAGAAAAACTGAAACTCTGAGAAGGCCTAATCTGGACCACTTATATTTTGACTTGGATCTACTAGAAAAACTGAATTACAATTTTATGCTATTTCCATTCATTGCAAAACCATAATTTTACTAGGTTAAAAGGATATTATATTTGCACCAGCATTCTTCTATGTGCATTATGAATAAAAAAGGAATTATCTTATTCTTTCATTCTAGAAAAATATTAATGATTATCAGATTTCTTTTCCTATTGTACAGTTTATTGCCCTGTCTACACTAGGAGATTCTTCCAAGGAAATATTATACACTAAAGGTGGTCAGAGTAGTGTTTTTACTTGGACTGTTCTCAATGTGTTGCTTAAGTATTAGTAACAATATATATTAATTGCTGATATGATACTTCAAAACTTAGAGATGGTCAAATCCAGATTTTTTGTTTAGGCTACTTCAGGACTGAGATAAAAAAAAAAGAAAATATATACTCTAGATATAACAATAGTTTCCTTATGTTTCAGTGTGGTATTTTGCACAAAATTACATGTGTCCAGCTTCATAAATAATGGCATTTTAATATTTGCGTTTTCTAAAAAATCGTAGCTAGAATTTCAGTTGGCTTAATTTGAATGACAGCCTTCCACAAGTTCATTTTCTTGATGGTCTGGACCTAACATTCTGGTTCTTACTACTCTAGGAAGAACTTCAGCAGGCATCTAGGGATAAATTGAGTCTCCAGGGTTCACTATGGTATACCTAATGATTTGTTTGGTTCTATTATTTTCAGAAATATTGTCTACTGTCATCATTTTACTGTCAGGTCAGGTGGTATCACATCTAGGGATGCCAGGCCTAACTCTACCTTCCCCCATTCTATCTTACAGCTGAGTAATCAGACTAGGGCAAAAATTAAAAATAGAGACTCTTTCACGCTTTCTACTTAACCACTCACCTGCACAAATTTTAATGGAAGCACCAATATTTAGAATATGTTTTAACAACATTTGTTAAACTCAAATTTCATAATATCCTGGTAATTCAGTGTAATGATATTGACATCAACCGAACAAGTATATAAAACAAATCCCTTGAGAAGCTTTTAAGTTTCTAGTATTGGGAAAGGCTGTAATAGTAGCAAAACTGAGGTTTGAAAAGGAATAAACAATGAAAAGCCCATGTTTTCAATACTCTTTAGAAGTTTGCATGGTGAGTGAATATATTAGGGATAAGAAAATTAATTTATTCTATAAAGTTGTCACGTCATCAAGAAAAGCAATGAGAGAGTCATTAGTGTGCTATGATTGAAAAGAAAAGGAAATAAAAAAAGCCCCAAGGCAGGTTCTGTGAGAAATGGATGGCTTTTGGCTTCAAGTGATGGAGGTTATTCAAGCAGATATACCACAGAAGAGGTCCAGGAGCAAGAAAGAATGAATCATCAACAGGGTCTGCAACTTGAGATATTAACAACCAGATGGGAAGGAAAATGCTGCTATGCCTTCTTCCTGGAAACTTCATTACAATTCAGACTAACATAAGCCAAATTTCTTGTCCTTATTTTGCTTAGCAAATATCTCCCCTGACAACAGCAAAGCTTTCTGATTTCCTGTTGATGTGAGAGCACTGACCCCTTTTTCTTAGACGTGACCTTCTGGTTCCAGAATATGTACAGTAAACTAGGTTAATAAAACGTTTGCAGATACTGAATAACACTCCAGTTTAGACCCATCTCCAAATCTTCAGGCCATTAGTTGTTTGACAGAAAACATAAAGTGGATTAAAAATTATTCATTCAATTCCCAGAAACTGTAACAAACCATCTGTGGACATTGGTCCACAGATCTTTGACTTTTGCCCGACTGACACACAAAATCTGTAAAGTTTGTACTGAGTATATAAACTAGAAAAAACCCACGCTACTAATGGCACCTTAGCACAACAGAGACCATTACCTGACACTTAGCATCTGAGAAGTTCATGTTGTAATCCCTCTCACTTTTTTTAATGAAAGGTTTTCCATGAAAAAGTATGGTATTGGAGAATCCAGATAATTTTCCTGTAATTAAAGTTTAAATGATAGAAATAATGTAGAACACAGTGAAATAAAATGTGAGAAAACACAAGCATGGTGAAGCTGGTAAGTTGTATCCTCAACTATCTCCTAGAATAGGAGAAAACAACAAAAAACCAAAGGGCTGTTTTGTCTTTTTCAGTGAAATCTTGTCAGCAAAGCTTGGAGAGAAATAACTTTTTTTTTCCTTAAAATACTGTTATAATAGCAACTTCTTGGGAAGATTGAATTCCTATTATCTAACAACCTGAAACACTAGTGTTATAACCACAGCTCTTTAGTGCCTTTTCAAAAATTGGCTCCAACTGACATCTTGAACTTTGTCTCAAGACACTGATACCAGAGGAAGTTTGATTCTTATTTGTATTTTTTCTTTTTATTAATTTTAAAGCATTCAAGAAATCTTAAATATTATAAGAGAACTGATTTTTATTTTTCAGTAGTAATGCACTCATTTTAAGAGATTTACCTTGTCCAGTTCAACTACTCAAAACTATTGAGAGATGTTTACATAAATTCCACTATCCAAAAGTATTTGTGAAAGATATTTCAGGTCTATGATATTAAAAATTCAGTTGGATTTACAGGTGACATCATTTACTGCTTCCCAGCACTATGAATATTGCCCTTGCTGGCATCAGGATTTAAAGGATGTAGCAGAAGCTTTATCACTTAACTTCAGCAGACAATCCCTCAACAAAGCAAAGCTAGAAAGTCTGAATTTTTGCCCAGACTTTACATCTCCAATATATAAATGCAGATATATGAAGATAAACAAACAGCTTCACACTCCAGGACTGTCTCTTGGGTACTTTGTGAAAGCAGAACATTTTAAAGAGTGTTTAAGAGTGCATAAGCTTGTTGCAAATATTTAGCATTTTTAAAACTGCATTGGGATATGTATGTGGAATGTGAAATAAGAAAGGTTTTAGAAATTGGTTAGTATGGAACTGCCCTTTTGTACATTTTTTGATACATCTTTTTATTCCAACCATGTTTTTCCCAAATTTCAAAGCAGACCAAGGAAGTTTCAATCTCTTCTCTGGGACAGCATTATTCAATTTTTGCCTTAGTTACTCCAATTCAAAACAAATAAATTTTGCAGAATGTTTTTTCTACTAAGTCTGGAAATGCATACTAGTATAATTAAATTTTGATGGAAAATTTCTTATAAAACAGTTCTGTGTCACATTAGTTAAGGAAAGAAATGTCTGACAATGCTGTCTGTTTCTCAGTTCCACTTGTGAACACAACAGGATCTGTTAATCAGCATGCACTCTCCAATTGCAAAGCTGACTGTGTGAGTTGTGCAAACACAGCTAATGTTTACTATTTCCTACATGCACCCAACTTCCAGGCACATGTATCTTCACTTCCTAGGCCTACGCAGACTGCACACTGCCAAAGACTTCTGGATGTTGAGGCTGTACAAAGTCCTAAATATTGTGCCCTATTGTGAATTTTTCTACCAGCCAAACAGTTATTATTCAGAGACAAACAAATGGCATTTCAGCCTTACTTCCAGTCTTCATTTTTGTAACACACAAGTAGAGAATGTTGAAATAAAAACTTCACATATGATACCTGTGTACTACATTCATTGCCACTAATCAAGGACTAGATCAATTTTAGCACTTTTTCTTCTCCATGAAAATGCCATATTTTTCAGTCTGATTTCTGTCCTAAGGCTCTTTTGTTATCCTAAAGTCTACATACAAGTACATGTGATACTTCAATGTTTTGGCAAAAATTACTGACAATGTAAAATGTTGTTTTCATTTTATTCCCGCATATTCATGCAATGCTGTTTGGGTTTCTAAGTGTTTACGTGACATGCACTGAGCATACCTTTCTCTTTTGCAAAACAGTATTTATGCCATTTCTTGGCATAATACTTTCTTGTCTATGCAGCTGACAGTGTTTGCTTTTGATTAACTGTTCTTCCAGCAAACCAGGTAAAAGCTTGGTTGGGTGAACAGTGAGTGGTATTCTTTCATAACCCTTCTTCTTATATGATTGTTTTAAAACACCCTGCTTCAGGAAGCCAGGGCATTTTTTTTCACAGACCAGCACACTTTTCATAAGCTCATGATGAGGAAAATGCAACTCATCTTTATTTCTGCATTTTTTTTTCCATTTGCTCTCATAACAGCTATAACCAGTGATGCCGCTTAAATGAGTCATCTCCTTAGTAAGCATAATGTTGCTGCATTTTCAGCAGTTTAATTTAAGGAACAGTCTGTAAATAGAGAGAAAGCTTTCCTCCACTATACACTTCAATATTTCATGCTCCAAAACAAGAGAGGGTCTTGACAAACAACTTCCCTCATGCCATCCCCATGGGAAGACATCACAAAAAACCACTATGGATCCAAACTCACAAAATTTCCTCTGTTCACTGTGGATTAACCCATACAGAAGGGTTTTGTCTGAAGAATGACCAAAATATTTGTTCTGTTATGACCAGTAGCCATAAAACTGAACTTAAACAGAAGGAAAGCAATTGTCAAGGAAGTCAACGTGTTTTCTTGCTGCAAACCACAGTGGGAAAATCAGTAAAAAATTAGAAGATGATTTGATAGCAGTGGAAGTCTACACCTTTGCTCTCTACTAACCTCCTCTTGACTCCAAAGGCAAAGGCTGTTTTCTCTTATGAAAGAAATTCAGTAACCTGCTTCTCATCAACCTCAGAAAGGCTGCGCCTGAAAAGTAGAGTTACATGCATGATTATTTTAGCAAGAAACCAGCAATGTGTATTTTTTGCAGTTTCTAGAACTGCTAAGAATAAACCTGGACAAAAGATTTATCACTTTTATAAAGAAAGTCAATTGAGCATGACTGTAATATATTGTTCCAAGAAAACTTTAACTCAGCTAAAGTGAGACTGGGTAGGAAATTTAAAGAGAAGCAATTCTTGTTATCAGTTTTAATGAATGATATTATGTGATAACCAAAAACAAAGGGAAAAACAAGATTAGTGATTGCACAGAAAACATCCTTCCTACTAAATTATCGTGACACCACAATCTGTGATTGTGAAGTTAATTTCCTCAGTAATTACATTCTCCTCAGAAGTAGAAGCACTCAGAAATGCCTGCTTGGTATGTCTTCCCCAAGGTACTATAAAAATTAGATTTTTTTGTGCCACAGTAGAATTGCAGGGAAAGGAGCAAAGCCTCTTGCCCCATTTTCAGGACCTGAAATATATAGCTATGGTGTCCAGACACAGAGTATACCTTTTGACTGCAATATTCATGACAAAATTGTTCTCAGAAGCTATCAGTAGCATCCAGTTAGCTAAAAGACTTTCTGTTAAAAAACAGAAAAAAAATATAATTATTAAAAAATTAATTTCTGTTCAGATGCGTGCATAGAATATAGACTGTAACACCAAATTATTCTTAAATGCAATTTGTCACCAGAAGCACAAACCTTAATCCTGTGTGAATACTGTCTTTAGCAAAAAGAAAAAAACAACTCTCTAGTTATTTGTCATAGCCATCGTAACCATGGTTGAAGAGACCGTGTTGCTTCCCCAAAATCACACTTGTAGGGTTACCTCTTCAATCTTGGATCTCTGCCACAGGGATTTAGACACCTTAAAGACTAGTACCTATGGGCACAGAAAGATTTCTTTTGGAAAATCACACCACAATGTGGTTTTGCAGCCACAGTTACCCCTGTACCTTGTGGCAAGACCTATCATGAGACTAAGGCTCAGACATGTTGCTAACAAAGAGAGATGGCGTTACTAAGAAACTATAACGTATCTTCTCATTTACGGAAACTCAGAGAAAATTTACAATCCCAGGTCAATAAGTTTTGGACATAGGGGCCAAGAAAACCAACAAAGAAAAAGGAAGGCTAATACGTACATATGAACAAAAGACAGCAGCCTTACAGACTTCTGGAAGGGTAAAATTTACAGCAGTGTCGCTGATCCCACATTTAATGATAAAAGTATCATCTGAGGATATTCATATCCTGTCCCAAATAAAGAGGTCACACTGAGCAGTTCTATAAGACACCCTGTCTTTGGTGGTGATGAATCCAAAAGTCATGTAGCCTGACACTTATCTGCATTGCTCTCCACACAGATTACTGGGTCAAAAGGAGCTGCTTGAACTGCAGCTGACAGGAATGTAACAAATGTAGGTGTCATTAAAAAAACCCAAACAGCCGCACAACAAAACAAAACGCTGTTATAGAATAATACCTCCTACATTTGTTTGTACAATTCCTTTTTGGTCAAGATCAAGTTCTCATCATTACTCACTATTTTAGTGTGAGTATTATATGGTCAAGCACATAATGAGATGAAGATTTTTCATGTAAATGCCATTATTTCCTTATGATGGATGCCTACAAATGAACAAACAAAACTTTCTTAATTTATAAAGGGCCCATTTTTGTGCAAGGAAAGCCTTAAAATTCTCTAGACAAATAATTTATATGTCTTCCTGAGGGATATGGTAAAAATAGCAGAAGATTCATTGATTCAAATCCTTTCAGTACTGTTTGAAAATGTCAGCCTGTCTTCTTGCATGCTCTGGCAGTAGGGTAATGTCCTGTAACCCAGCATTAATGTCAAAAGAGAAATTGTATTTTAAGCTGTCTGTTCAAAGACTCCCCAGAGAGTCCAGCAATATAATGGTCCTAACTCTAGACTCCAGCTCTAGAGTCTATAATACAAATCTTAGCAACTAATTTAGTAATTAGTTTCCTAGTTACTCGGAAATCAAGAAGCAATTCTAAACTTGTCTACACACCGAATGGTAAGTGGTGGCCACAACTCATGGAAAGGAAAGAGATCACTTCCAGTGTCAAAAGACTATAATCTTTTGCCCCATCTGTTACTTCAATGAGTAAATCAAAGAAAGAAAATTTTGAATCTACACATGTAGTTTATAGCTACATTTAGGATATTTATTTTTTGATACTCTTGTCATCTTCCTTACAGTGTGTGTGTATATATGTATACATAAGTTTATGTAAACCGAAAAAATTATTCCAGTTATGGTTTTTGCTGACTCTATGTAGTAACAAACAATAATTTAACAAAGCTTTGGAAGACAAAGACTAAAAAAAAAATCATAAAAACCCCCTGTACCTAATTTAAATACTGAGATGGGGCTTTTGATGTATGCAACTCCAGTGTATTTCTATCCCATCTTATACCTAATTTTATATCTAATGCTTAGTTTGATCTGACTTGCAGTGTTTAAGCTCTCTGAAAGTCTGTTTTCTTTACAAGCCACTTTATGACTTCGATATTTTCATCTTAATATCTTAACATTCTTTCCCCATTCTAAACCATTTACACAATAATCAGCTAGTGTCATTTTCATGAACTATTTCTGAGTATCATTCAGTCACACTGTCTTATTGTTGATGCTATTACAAACGTTTCAAAAGGGTCAAAGTACATATACACTTTTCTAAAATGAATATCAATAAGATTTTAAATTAGTGTTGATTTTTTAAAATACATTTTTTTCCAAATGGATTTTTTTTTAACATGAATTGTTCTACCTTTACAAGCAGCATGTATACTTTGGAAGAAAATGAAGAAGAACAAGTCAGGGGGCTGGAACTGGCATTTGCAGGAGACCAGAGAAGTTTCAAGAATATTCTCTCTTAAAGGAGAACATAGGCTTTGGATATGCCCTGTGTATAAACACTGCTAGGGACTATATGTAAACAAAATTCCAGGAATTTCACAAAACAAACAGAGGCAGCTCCTTTCCCCCCCTGCCAGATGCAAAAAGGAAGGCCTCAAACTGCCCCTGTATTATGGGTCATAAAAGAACAGCTACATGACACAAAAGACAGATTCTTTTTTGATTTCTGAAGATCAGTAACACAAGAAGACTCTGCCCTACAGTGGGAACAGGCATCATCCACTAAGATATTGTTCTTGGCAGCCTGATAACTCAAAGATTTTTATTTTTAATATATAAATAAACAAACAAACACATAAAATATAACTCTGTGTGTATTTTGTTTTTATTTTTCCCAAGTATTTTTCTTAATGAATGAGAAGTTGCTCCACTACTTGGAGCCAACTCTGAATCTAGCCAAAACTTTCCCTTGTTTAAGCCCACAGCAGAAAGGATAGTGCTCAGCAGAAGCACTGTTTTCCAGTTGTCATGCAATATTAAGACTCTCTTGCTGAAACATGTCTATTCCCAATTGCCTGTGGTTTTGCAAGTCTTCTAATGTAATGCCTCACCAAGACTGAAGCTAGACCATGTGCAGAAAGCCAGATTGAACCCCTTGCTACAAATACTGCTTTTGTTTTTAATTTGCACTCCTGTCAAATGATATTTATGCCAAACTTGTGAATTTATTGACAAAAAAAATCACCTCTATCTTTTCTGTACTTGTTCCTAGTTTGCCCTACCACAGACAGCTCTTGCTTTACCGAAGCATTTGAGACATGTACTGGCTCCTTCAATGAATTAAGGTGAAAACAGGTAAAATGAAAGGGGATACATCTATATTTTTCTTGTTTATGATGGTCTGAGTTGATGGCATATATGTCATTGAATCCCTAATTCTATTACTTCCTTACACAGGCTGTTTATATTTGCTTGTTAAGGAAACAGTATCATGACTGAACATGTGGCAACCACAGTAATTAGCAAAGCATCTCCTTCTATTCTTCAAAATGTCGTCAAAACACTTGTCAGGAAACAAACTCATTTTCAGTCTCTGCTGCCATTTACAGGGTTTCAGGCACTGATGATAGCTCGTCTGCTTAGTTTAAAAGAGCTCTTGATATAACAGAACCTGACACTGTTTACTTCAGCCTATTATGCCTGCTGCATTCACTGAATGCTTCAGTGGAAAAGAAAAATCGAAAGAAAGCTACTCATTGTAATGCCAGCTGCTTTTTAAAAAAAGGAAATCAATTTTTGCTTGAGCTCAGAATGTGCTCAGCGGGCCCAGAGTGACCCCCATTTCTGATGTCAACAACAAAAGAATCTGCCTGCGTTTTCCACAACAATCACGAAACAGCTAAAGAACACTGAAAATGTAAGATTAGTTTCATCCTATTTTATGTTCAAATTGGTAACCACTAATACAGACAGTATCTCAAATTTGAAAAACTGCTATTTCACAGGTTGCATTAGAAACGTGATGAGAATCAAGGGGATTTTTGAGCATATTACCTCATTAAAAATTACTTGACAGGACCATTTTAAGGCTGAGTTTAAGCTACATTTGGTATTTAGCTGGTATCACAATGACTGTCTGTACTGACAATTCATTATTTTAAGGCAGCTTGTTTCAAATAAAGTTATCTAATTATGACAATGATCATAATGTTTTGCGTGTTCATGACAGCCCTGCATCTATGTCATTCAAAACCTCTTGCGTTACTGAATATCAAACAGATCTCTTTCTCTCAAAATAAATTTTTATATAAACTTGTTTGTGTAGTGTGAATGAGACTTATGCATAAGACTTATCATAAGACTAATCATTATTACTATTATCATTACATTATCATTACTATTATTACTATTATTATTACTCTTGTAATATATACTCTTGGCAGTGTAGCCAAGTATAGACAAAAATCAGGGCTGTGCTAGGGTATGTAGAAATGTAGATCTAAAAAAGTAGTCGTTGCACTAGAGACTTTATAATTTAGACAGCCAGAAGTGAGCAAAGCTCACAAATCTCCTGGTTAAGCCTAGTAGGTACCTCTGTTCTGTGGTGTTCACTAAACTCTTAAGGATAACAATATCAAAGAAAACCCCCCCATCACCGAATATCTTGGCTTCTATGATTTTGTCTTGTGTTTCTGGTTAGGCTGGAGAGATAACACACTTTCAACACTAGATAATCTTGCACAGAAATGAGAGAAAGAAAAGAAATGCAAACAACCCATTTTCTTTCTCTCTTATTCAGAAAATGATGATTTTATCACTTTATGCCTTTAAAGCCCCATGCAGTCTTTCCAGTGCTTCAGTGTGTTTTATTATGCACAGAGAACTTGCCAGTTCCACGGTGTCTACCAGTGCTGATACTTTACTGTCGTAATATTTTTGCATGACTCTGGGTATAGCCCTCACCTTTAGAAACCTACATCACATTTGTCTAATTCTGCACTCCCCTACTGTCAGCTGAGAGTATTAGATACACAGCACCCTAAAAACAGTTATTTTAGATGTCCACTCTAGGTCAAGATGAGCAGCACCCTAGAAGGACCTATTTTTCTACATTAATTAGTTGCAATGGAGGTTTCCTTACACCTGTGTGCTTTGACAGAATTTAGACTTGCTTTCTCTTGTTTAGTTATTTATTTAATTCAAGATAGAAATAATTTCTGCTAGATGTATGTAATTGTTGGGAGTGCCCTGTATATTTTCATTCAGATTTTCTTATTATAATGAAAAATAGGTGCTTAAATTCAGAAAAGTAAACTCTTGACCTTTAGGTTAAAAAGTTTAATAGTTTTTCAACATAATATTTAGAGTTGGTGAGAAGATACCCCAAAGAGTTGGGTATTCAGTTTTTGTCCTCTTTGCCTGTCTCTCACTTCCTTTTTTATTTCATTGAAATAGCAGAGAGACAAAAGAATCAAAGGCCACTGTCCAAAGACTGACGCATAATGCTTTTCATTTTCTTGTTTCTAAAGAAAAAAAAATTGCACAGGGAAATATTCTTGGACCTATTTTATGCCCTTTTTCTCCACCAGAAATAAACAATTTTCCCAGAGCAATTCTAGTGACTGGAGCATATGTTACCAAGTATAACCAAAGAATCCTGTGAGAGTTAGAGGTCTATTCCACTGTGTAAAACAGAGTCTCTCTATTCTTTCACAGTGGAATTAGAAAAATGGGATTAAGAGTTTTTGGCACCTCTGGAATTCACAAAAAAATATAAAAAAATTTTCAATGGTAAGCAGGAGGAAATAAAAAAAAATAAGAAAGTAAAAAACATCAGAGAAAAGGAAATATATATATGAGCACAATGAATGGGCAAGAACCTCAGTTATTAAAAAAAAAGGTATCTGGGTTGGATTCACAATTGAATTCCTCTATATTTGTCCACTAATTTCATATGGTTGCCTGTACAGTGTTTGGACTGGCAAGAAATAATTAGAAAGAAAAACCATTTGATACCATTTAACGAAGAAGACCCAATTCCAAATTAACCGGAATGAATTCCTAGGAAAGTAGTAACAACACACAGTCTCAGAAATGTTTTTTTCACTTAGTTTATAGTCAAAATAAAGAACAGCTGTACTCAGCTGTGCTCAAAAGTTTCTTCTTGTTTCTTCCTATTTTAAGGTACAACAGTTTGGCCATCTTCCACAGGACCTCCCATAAGATGATTCTGAAAGGTGCTTGAGGAACTGGAAAGAGTTTTTAGATGAGGAGGTCAAACATCTGTTGGGGTGTTCTGGTTGTGCCTGGACATTTTTAATGATACTACTGCTCTTACTTTCACAAAACAAAGGTTTGCAGTGCTTGAAAATCTGTTAATCTGGTACAAAACCACACATTTTACCTAAAAAACAAATGACTCTAAAAAACAGGATGAATGAGGAAGGAAAGGAAAGATGTTGGAGGAGCTCTCATAGGTACTGCATGAGTTAATTCTCAGGGTGTTTCCTACCTTGCTCATCCATAACTCTACAAATTGCTGCCATCACTTTTGATCAAACAGATGTAAGCAGAAAAACTCAAGAAATTACTGTCCCTAAAACTGTCAGGTACTAAGAGATCTGTTGCAGATAAAGTCTAATTCCTTTCTTATCTTCCAGTGAATGGCAAGAACTCTGCTTAGGAAATATTCCATTAGTCTATGCTGGGTGCACCCATGCCTTACTAGGCACATGTCACCTTTACAGGCTGCATCGATTTTCAGTCAGCTAATATTTTACAAGTATTAATTTTAGTTTTCTCATTAAGTTTGTTTCTGTCTGAAACAAACAACTTCTGTCTGGTGAGTTTATGTGTTAATTAGAAAGCCATAGGAGCTGGGCTCAAGATAGTAATCCTTTAATTTTTACATGGCATAAAAAAATCTAGTTAAAGAAGGAGGCCAGAATTCCTGAATTTCTCTTTCCCTGCTTCTTCAGCAGATACAAAAATATTGACAATCAAATCAGCTCAATGCAGTTTCACTAAAACTCTCTTACCGTACAAAACTATGACAACAAAAGGAAAAAGTTACTTTTCAAGTTTGGTACTTCTCTTGTCCAGCTGCAACTTTATAGAAATATTTGAGACTTACTTTCTGCCCAGAGATGATAACAGCCTTCAAAAACCCAACTGAATCCACATGATGATCTAAGAGAAAGGGTTTTTTAAAAATATTAATTTGATCGAGTGTTTTTTGAGACACAGCAGACTGTCACCTGAGGAGACCAGTTTTACCGCATAATTACATATCGTGTGAAAAAAACTTCCTTGAGTTTGTTTTGACTCTGGTGTTTTTCTTTAATTTCTATTTTATTGTAAGGTCAAATTCTCTATTACAAGAAACAGAAACTACTAATTTCCTATTCAGTTTCTTTATGCCACACAGCTGTAATGAATCTCTCTACAATTTTTCTGGCCTCATGGCCCCATTTGCCCCTTTTTTCAGGGTGGAGACCCACGTAATCTATTTCTCATGAAGGAAGATTTTAATTTTCTCATTTCTCACATTTGGTCATCCTTTGCTCAGTCTAGTCACATTGAACAGGTGTCTTTCAGACTCCAGATAATGATACTCTGCATTGTCATAGTTGACCATTCTCTTTGTGCTTTGGAAATGAGTGTCTCTGCAAGAAGAAGAAGAGACATGATTTTAGAGAAATTTTCAGGGGAAGAAGTAAGAGGAAGAGCGTTTCTGAACGAGGTGTATCAGCCATTTTACCTTCAGCCTAAGAAAGGAAGAAAACAGACAATCAAGAGAAGAGGACAGATTAGAGGAAAGTATTGTATGAAATAAATTATTAAGTGGTTAGCAATTATGCTTCTGCAGCAAGTTAGAGATACTAATTTAAGCCTCAGATAATGATGGATGGTAGTAATACACATTTCCATAACTTTTTCCTTCTGGTATGCCTTAAGTGCTTTCAAAAAACAATAAAATCATGATGATTACCTAACTTTGGCAAATGAGAAACAGAGGATGTCACACAGGTTCTTCTAAAATTTGTTTGATGTAGTTGAGATTAGCCGTTTGTCTTCAAAGGAGAGAAATGAGCTCCACCTCAGCATAGCTGACAGAAGCTCAATGGAGCCTCTTGTTCCATATTGTTCTCATATGGAGCCTGACTTTCAGCCAGCTAGACAGGAAGCCTAAGGAGGTTAATTCCAAACCCAGGTATTTGGGAAAGCAGGTGAATGTTCTTCAGACCTTTCTCACATAAGGTTGCAGGCAAGTCTGTATATTAAACAATCATAGAATTGAATCAGCCTGAGACTAAAGCCTCAGACCTGTTACAGTACTGGGATTTCTGATTATCTATGATTTAGTTACTGATGCTTACAATAAAACACTTACAGTATACGGCATTCAGACACCTCACTCTATTCATTGGGGTTTTGTGCATGTAAGGTAGTAACAAACAGTTTCTGCACAGTTACACAATTAAAGGTGTCTTTGGGAAAACAACAAAAAAAGGACAATATTTACACATATGTACTCACAGTGAGAATGCAATCTACCTTCTGTTCATTTTTAGTCCACTCATTGCCTGGATGCTCAGAGAAATGGCAGTTGTCTCACACAAAATTTTACTTCTGCCCACCTATATGCAAATACTTGTCCCTGAGCTGCAAAGAACAGAGTAAGAGTACCTCAGATCTTCACTAAATTCTAGGTGCTATAACAACTGCTTGTATACCTGTTTTGTCACCAAAATAAAAATGTATTTGAACAGGCATATTTCCATGCAGTAAAATATCTTTTCAGGTTTTTTCTTTATGTGTCATGAGTACTATGCTGTATGAGACATATTGTCAAAAGTTTTGAAATTTACTCAAATTTATGTTCTTATTTACACAATATGACTGTGACCATTATGAGTTATTATCAGATAAAAAGGATAAGTTTCCTTTTTTATTCTCTATGGTTAGAGCTGCTGGGTAAAGACATAGTGTAGCCTGGAAAATAATGCACACCAGCTGTGAGAAGTTCCTGTTTTCTTCAGGCAAAAGCACACATAAATTTATTTTAAGGGTATCCATAAGTCAAGCTAGATTTAAGTGGTGTGTGCGCACAGGTGTGCTACATGGTAATTTTATTGTCATCTAATTTCTTGTCACTTATTAGAGATTGCAAATGTATTGAATTTTGAAAGCTTTTTGCAAAGACTTGGCATTCTTACATGGATGCCAGTGTCTTGGAAGAAAACACGTAATATGGTTTACATCACGTAGTTACACTCACTTAGATACTAACCATCACAATGACTGCCCTGATAATTCAGAATAATGATTCTGAACAGAGAATCATCCCAGCAAGGAGACAAAGAACTAGTATAACCTTATCAACACAGTCCTTCACTTAGCTTTGAACTAGCTATATATTTGGTTTAATATTTGTTTTCCCAGAAACAGAGGAGGTTCTGGGAGTGCCCTTCCAAGCCTCACATCAACTCCAGAGATAGTATTATACTTTTACACATGAAAGAGATCCTTCTGTCATTAACTAGTAAGTCTCTAGCTAAAAAAAAAAACCACAAGCAAATTTACTGCTTACCCTGACTACAAGAACTCAATCTTAAGGTGCTAACATTTAAATTAACGATTTCAAAATCCTTTCAAAGTCTTTCTGTTTTATCATTAACAAGTTGCAGCTGGATGAAGGAGTGATAAAGAGATAAACTTCAATGGAATAGAGGTCTGTTTGGAGTTGTATTTAAACTTATATCTAGGAGGTTGTGTGACAGTTTTATATTTTCAAATCCTGGATGCATAGATGGAAATCATTAAGAGGCAGACACTTAGCAGTACTTTCATTATGAAAAGACAAAATACTTCAGATTTTTTTTCATGTTGTTTTTCAATCCTTTTCCCCATGTGGATTCTCATTTTTGAATTAGTGCGGGGTAGACATATATTTTAGAAGTAATGCAGTACAAAGTACAGAAGTTATTAACAAAGTACAGAACTTTTTTAACGTGGCTTATTTTCTGCTGGGTCATCTCAGGGTAGGATGAGGACTCAGGAGGTGGCAGCAGTGAGAGGTTAAGTTCATGGCTGGGAGAGGAACAGGGAGGCACAGACTCTCCTCTATTAACTGATGCGTGGTCTCAGACCATCCAAGGCACATGAGTTTCCCCTGAAGTGCTGTTTGAAGGTGTCAACTATGGGACAGGATGATGTGGCACGGAGGAACAATCTTCTCTGCAAGTGGAACCAGCTCATGGCTCACTGTGATTTGAGGAGCAGTGCCAGACCACACTCTAAGATTCATCTGAGTGTAAAGAAGCTGTATGGCAAATGTTGCTCTGTGCAAAGACAGTTGAATTCAGCCTCTAGCTCTTCCAACATGGCCTTTTTACATTTATAAAATACCAAGGCCATGAAATGTCTTCACCACTTTTGCTGCACACAGTGCCTCAGTAGAACAAATACAATTATAAATTTCAATGGAGTACTGTCTAGAAATAATAGGGGAAAATAATTAAAATATTTATAGATAAATGTAAGGGGTGAGTATACAGGACAGTAAAGAAAATGACAAATTTAAAAAAGAAACAAAATTGGACCTTAACATTTAAAAGATGCTCTCATCAGAGGAGTTCAACTTCCTTACCCTAAGAACTGAATGCAAGGAGACAGAAAATGTTGTTCGTGATAAATGTCTTCACTTTTAGCACCTCAGAGTAATGATTTTTTTGCAGAATAATAAAAGGCAATATTTATTTGGACCAAAGAACTTTCACCGTAGAAGTCTGAATCTTAAGATTTGCTTGGCATTGATGTGAATGTCATTTGACTAGAAAATTCATTGTAATGCAACATTAACCATTACAATGTGTTAACACTTGAAATAAATAGGAAGAATTTTACATCTTCTGGCACATACTTATTTTTCTTTCAGCCAAGGTTTTAATACTTTCCTTGCAGGGTCTTTTTTTTTTCTTCTGAAATGATCAGCAAAACACAGGAGCCATTGAAGAAAACAGACTGTCTGCATTTCTTAATACTTACTGTTTTGTTCTCCCAAATAAATTTAAAAGCATACTTCTGAGCTTCATTCAGATTTTTAATAAATATAATAGCAGACATATTACTTGCTTTGCTTAATGATATCCCAGTAGGTCAAATGTGTACCTTTCTACAGCACGTGACAAAAATTCCCAGGAGTGGCCAGCTTTATTGTTACATTTGTACGGGCTACTGCTGTAAAATATTTTTTAAAAAAAATTGTCAGCAACTTAAACAAGGGCTAAAGAGAACTGCCACCCTTTACTGGATACAGAGGGAAATACGACTGTGACCAAGGTAATAACGTTCTCTTTGTCTCAGTCCTTGACAACAACATGAGTTGTCCTCCGGGGACCCAGGCCCTAGAGCTGGAAGACAGTTACAGAAAGGAGAATGAAGCCCCCATAATTCAGGTGGAAATCCAGATGGACACACAAGTCCAAGGGGTTGGAAGGGGTTTACCGTGGGTATTGAGGGGGCTGGCAAGAGAAACACTTTCAATCATTTGCCATTATGGGCAACTGGGAATGTCACAGCGGCTGCAGGCCAGCCAGCGTAGTGTCTATCTACAAGAAGATTTGGAAGGAGGATCTTGGGCTTTTGCAGGCATGTCAGCCTGCTAAAGGTCTTGGGAAAGTTCATGGAACATACAATTTTGAGTGCTGTCACATGGCATGTGCAAAACAAACAACGGACATCAATCTAGGCAGCATGGGTTTAAGACAGACTGCTTGATCAGCCTGATCTCCTTTTATGACCCACTTAGAAGATGAGGAAAAGGCAGTGGGTGTGCTTGCCTGGGCTTTTGTGAAGCCTCTAACACCATTTCCCACACATTTTCCTGAAGAAACTGGCTGCTCATTGCTTGAAAGTGTGTACTGTACACTGAGTGCAAATCTGCCTGGATGGTACATGGTGGAGAATGGAGTTACATCCAGCTGGTGGCTGGTCACAAGTTTTCCAAAGTGTTCCCCAGGGCTCAGTGTTGGGGACAAGCAGCCCTGTTCAATATCTTTATCCATGATCTGGATGAGGGGATGGAGTGCCCACTCAGTCAGTTTGCAAGTGACTCCAAGGTGGGCAGGAGTGTTGATCTGCTGGAGGGCAGGAAGGCTCTGCAGAGGGAGCTGGACAGGCTGTATCAGTGGGCTGAGGCCAGCTGATGAGGAAGGCAAATAATAAGGTAAGTTTCCAGGTCATTCCTTTTGGTCACAGCAATGCCATGCAGTGCTATTGGATGGGGCAGAGTTGCTGGAAAGCTGCATGGAAGAAAAGGACCTGGGGGTGCTGGTAGCAGCTGAACATGAGCCAGCCCAGGTGGCCAAGGCGGCAAATGACCTCTTGGCCTGTATCAGCAATCGTGTGGCCAGCAGGAGCAGAACAGTGGCTGTCCACCTGTGCTGGGCACTGCTGAGGCCACACCTTCAGTGCTGTGTCCAGTTTTGGGCCCTTCACTACAAAAGACATTGAGAGGCTGGAGCAAACCCAGGGAGGAGCAGTGACACTGGAGAAGGCTCTGTCCGATGAAGAGGGGCTGAGGGAGCTGGGGATGTTTAGCCTGGAGAAAAGGAGGCTCAGGGGTGGCCTTATCACTCTCTACAACTCCCTGAAAGGAGGATGGGGCAGGATGGGGGTTGGTCTCTTTCTCCAGGCAGCAACCAGTGATAGGACAAGAGGCCACAGGTGCAAATTGGCTGGGGGAGGTTTAGGTGGGCATCAGGAAAAAATTCTCCACTAAAATGTTGATGGGGCACTAGAACAGCCTTCCTGTGGATGTGATGGAAAAAACATGAATGGAAATGTTAAAAAAAGCATGTGGATGTGGTACTTGGGACATGATTCAGTGATAAACATGGCAGTGCTAGGTCAGTGGTTAGACTAGGTGGTCTTAGAGATCATTTCCAGCCTTAAGGGTTCTATGATCCTTCCTTTAAGCTAATGGAAAAGATGAAGATAAAAAAAAATCTTGATTAAAACCTCATATGAATAAAATTGCAATGATAGCATTTTATTATTTTATAATTATTTTAAGTTTTTAGCCTATCTCACAAGTTTGTGTGAGACTTTCTCTTCAGCTTTTGGCCTTTAGAACAATATTTTGAAACAGAAGGGATCTCATGCAGTCAAGCCTTCTCAAATCCAACACTGCATCAAATTAGACTCTATGATAGGATGTCTCAATGACTTAATATCTTTCAATGTTTTTAATTAGTTGCTTTCTAAAAGACAAGCATCCATACCACACTATTATAGTTCATAAAATTACTTTTGACATAAAAGAATTGTTTCCGTTGGCTTAAAAACTGGTAGAATTTGATAACTTGTAAATATATTGTACTGTAAGCTGTTATTTTTGTAGCATGGCAGGGATAGCACTGCCTGCCCTAGCAGCCATGATCTTATCTCAGTGTTAACTTAGATGAAAAATTAGAAAGGAAATAAATTTGTGTCAACCACAGTTCTGTTAGAAAATTCGTTTCCAATATATGTATGCAGTCAAACTTTCAGGTTTGCTAGCATTTTGCTTTTGATAGCATATACTATTCCTGTATTGAACCTCCTTTGTTTCTCAGCTCCATTCTCTGCTTTATTTCAGCATTTGTGCTCCTTATAGCATTTGTCTGTGAACACCAATGCTCCACCTATGCTCAGTTGTGACACAGGAGCTGTAGACTATGCAAATATCTCACAGCATCATGTGGAGAAAAATGAGAGAGGATAAAGTCCTCTCAGTAAATTTATAGAGACTAATTTCACTTCTTTCTGAGTTCCTGCAATCAGAGGGAGGATGCTCTAGTGTCCTAGTACTAGAACGGTTATCTTATTTGATTTTAGGCAAGCCAGTTGCTGTCATTCAAAATATCACAAAAACCCAGCACCACCACCACCACCATAAAAAACCAAAACAAAAGCCACAAAACTGAAAACCCAACAGTTTTTTAAACTTCCACACTGATCACTGGGGATTTGGGGATTTGCTACCAAATTTATGGGAGTAGCAAAATTGCGCACTATATTATTTATACTGTAATTTTTTGTCTAAGTAGATATTGAAGTATCTTGAAAGCTGACAGTATCTGGCTCTCCACTCTTCAGCTACTAACAACAAAAATAGGAAAGTACAAGCTTTTCTGTCTTCCCATGGGAACCATGAGTATTTAAAATACATTTGTAAATACAAAAAATAAATTTGTAAATAAATTGTTCAACTGTTATGTGGAACCAATAGAAACTCAAGTTTTTATAGCACTAACAGGGCACTATATTTTAGGCAGACTTCATTGCTCTTTTTCAGTCAAAATTTTACATGGACATCTGTCACACTGGTTTTTCCTAAATTCCTGAGGCATCACACTTCATACCTCTTTTATGAGACTGCATTCCTAAAACACATAGAGTGGTTTCCCTCTGTTCTTATAACAGCCAGCATAAACATGTCACCATGCATAAAAAGGTGTTCAGTTCTTTTGCAGGACTGAGTAGACTCAGCTCTCACTGAAGTTATTGGGATATGAAAGGTTCAGTCCCAGCTAGGCCTGGGCATAAAATGTACATTTGCTAGAATATCTGTAATAACTTTTTTTAGTCAGAAGTCTATTCATCCCATTTTCTTGTTCTACATAGTCCTATACT
This sequence comes from Hylia prasina, assembly GCA_013397195.1. Lineage (NCBI taxonomy): Eukaryota > Metazoa > Chordata > Aves > Passeriformes > Sylviidae > Hylia > Hylia prasina. The sequence continues at coordinate 190,981 of VYXD01012653.1, forward strand.
TTTCCAGATAGCTTTCTTTGCTTTAACATTTCAGTTCTGCCGAAAAATTGTAATTCACAGACCTTTAGAGAAAGGTCTAATTGTTAACTCCATGAAAAACAGGTGAATGAAAAGAAAGAGGCTATAAAAAATTGTTTGCCCTGCCCATAAATAGGTAAAATTAAATTTTGAAGTTCTATTTTGTGGCTGACAATATTGTTAGGAAGGTTTTGGTTGATAATATTAAAGCTATAAACTTCTGTCCTGCAGGAAAATTCACAGGCATGCCTGCCTTCTCCTCTGCAGTATTTCACCAAAATAAATGCCTGCAGAGATACAGACCTTGGCACTAAAGGGTTTGAAGGCAGGACAAAGATCAAAGATACCAAATATAAATGTTTTGGGCTTAGCTGGGAGATGGGAGGGAGGACATCAGAAGATGAGAGGGAGAGCTAAACATGTGGATTGTGTCATTACAGAAAATCACCTTGTAGTTTGGCATCTTACATTAATTTCTCCCTCCCAAACCCATGTCATCTCCCCCTAAATATTTGCATGTGCTGTGTAAGCAGTTAATTTAATTAGTTTTTAATAAAAATCTTGGGCTAAATTTGACTCTGACACATCTGTTAAATCCAAAGTGAAAACCACTGAAATGGTCATGGTTGTTCAGGAATTGCACCACAGTCAGTTAGATGAGAAACTGTCCTCCTGACCCTCATCTTGTGAAAGCATTTTCTTCCTTGACTGAGTATTTGATGATAAATTAGAAATCTTGGACTTACTGACGTAAAGGAAGTGTTATCATCACAACAGGCCTGAAACTGCTTATGAGAAGTGTGAAGTTTAGAAGAGACTTTTAAAAGTTCAAAATGTTTCCAGGCCTCCTGAGGAGCTATGGTCTTAGAGGAACAGCTTTACACTCTGCATCAAATAAAGGCCTGGCCCTTAGGATGCTTTTCATGTCCAAATATGTAAAAAAGGAAATGTGTGGTTTTATTCTAGGATGCAGGATCTAACAACGTGCATAAGAAGCTTGAAAGTTTCTCTTCATGACAGTCTTTTTCTATGGGACATTTCCACATCAATATAAATTAATAAATAATAATAATAATTAATAAGAATGTATATCAATAATAAATCCTTTTTTACAACACCTCCTTTTTCAGGGCAAGCAAGGAGGGTCCACTTGTGCATTGCATTGAATTGACAGTCATTCCAATAACAATTTCACACTGATATTCCAAATCTGAAGCAATGATATGTGACCATTGTAGCATAGAATTCAAGAACAATGAATAATCTATCTAAAACAGCTTCTCGGTCTTTACTGTGATGATCATGATCTTTCTAGATTGCTATATTTCTATATTGCTTAGGACAAAGACTTCATCAAAGTCTCCATCTTTTATTAACAGGGCGTTATCAAAAGCCAATTAACAGTGAATTTGCTCTGTAATGTATTATGAAAAAAATAACCTTTCTTGGTTTTGTCAACAAGCTTTTAAGCAGTAGCTTAAAAGCAGTAGCTTTTAAGCTAAATACTTATTCCTCTGTATGAACATATTCTAATGTCTAGAAAGGACATCCTTACATTTAATTATCCAGTTTTCTTTAAAAAACAGGCAAATATTGCATAAATGTTTTTTACCAAGTCTAGATGTGTGTTATTGAAAATTCAATGTTTTTACAAAAAACAGTATTTCTGAGTACTTTAGATACTTACAGAACAAAAACCCTAAACAAACACTTTAAGGAATAAACTCTCCTTTAGAAAGTATAGGCTAAAACAAGATATCACTGTTTGCCTTATGGTATAACCTCATAAAGAAAAGAAGAAGATATATGGTCATAAGTTATATTCCAAGTGTCCTAGTATAATATAGCTAATGCATCATGACCTCTCTTGCCCAGCTGCCTACTACATGGACTGCAGCTTAAAGAGAGAGCAGAAAATGACAGCTTAATACATATCATCAGGACAATGCCTGTTCTCAGTGGAAGGGCTTCAGTTTTTATGTGATGAAAGCCGAATAGCTCATGAACTGTTCATGTCTTTAAAACTAAGAACCATGAACATATACACATCATGATATGGCAGAATATAATACAGATTGCTCCTGTGTTTGAGAGAGTCTTGCTTTGCTTACAAAATTATTGGAAATATCTATAACAATACTATATGAAAACTGAGCAGTTTTAAAGATGAAGGAAAATTAAAGTTTTTTTAAATTTTTATATTATTAGCATGTATGAATTTTTCAGTCTCTAAATAGTTCAAAGAGATTTTTAAATTTCACAGACACTACTAACACAGAGAAGAACATAATATTGTTATTTCAAATAGTGTTTTCAAACTGAAAATTTCAGAATATTTCACAAATATATAGCAAATAATTTCTCTGTGAAGTGAAAACATAATCAATGGGCAGGGAGGTTACTACATTTGTTTCTTTGTAAGAAACTCTGTGACACTCCCCAACAGTTTAAAGTTGAATAGAAAAAAACCCAGTTTTTTCAATAAAAGTTGTTAAATAATCTATTCAGAGTTTGATGGTTTCAAATAAAAAGGAGATATGCAAACATTAGAAGTACAACAAGACAATCAAGCACATATAATATTTCAAAGTAGCACAATACTTAATCTCTTTTTTCTCGTTATTTATGAAATATACTTCAAGAACTTTTCAACAAAACCATGTCTTTTACCAGAGAGCCTCAAAACTACATATTCTGATCATCTGCAATTACGACAATAACTGATTATTTACTGGACAATAAAAACAAGACAGAACCAATCCCTACTCCTCACCTCTACTTTTCTTCGGGTGGTAGCTTTCACCTGTTAATATCACCAAGCTTTGTCAAGAATAAGGTTACTAGACTAAATAAATAAACCTTAATCTGATTTCCAACAAACATAATCTGGAAAAAAAATTGCAGTGAGCGAAATCTATTATAGTTTGTTCTGTTGCTGCACAAAACAAACCCTCATTGAAAGTAACAAATCTGATTTTAACAATCATTTAGTTGTCCATTCATACTTAAACAAAATTCAATTTAGTTGCTGTCTATGTGTCCGTCTTATGTGCGCACACACAGGATGTTGGTGTTGCCTTTTCCTAATCAAAGAGATTCCTTCTCTTCTAAACAACTTTTCCTTCTGTTTGTTCATACTGAGAGGTCATAATCCCTAGTGGGTTTAGGTATAATATGTTGCTATGGGAATGACTGTGGTACTATAAAGGGAGGATTATGACCCTTCACTATATAAAAATGTTAGGTTTCTATTACCTTCTTGAATAGCACTGAAGAATTTTCATTTCAGTGTTGGGAGTTATCTTTCCTAAATGATGCAGGGCTAACTATCCATGTAGGGGATAAGTGTTATCCTTAGTTATTACTGATTGTGCCAATGCTTTGATTTCCAAGAGATAATGAATAACTTAATAAAGAACTGTCAATGGATGAACTGAAGCCTTTAACCACGCAGTGAAAGGCTTTGACTGCTTAAAAAGGATTTATCAGTACATGATAGAGGTTGAAGAATTACCACAAAATCCTGGCAAAAATAATATAAAACATAGAGGGGGGAAAACAGAAATGAGTTTTATACATCTTTTAATTAATGCAAATTTTCATGTTGCTTCATTTTCTTTCATTATATGGTTTAGGATTAAAGAAAGAAACAAGCCATCACTTGACTGCTTATTGCAAGACATTTCTGGCCTTGACTGATAATAAAAAGGAGTGAATGGTATGAAGCCTAAGGAACAAGGCTCAATCACTCCCAGCAGTTACTGTGTCTTATTGATAACTTGCAGCTCTATCCTGCAAATGCCATCTCTGGAACAAAGCCTGTCACAGATCAGACTGAATCCATTAAAAAGCTTTGATTAACATGTCCCTAGGGTGTGCTGGGGAAACTTTTTACGCCAAATGACAGCCTATTGCTACTGCTTCTGAATCATCCTCCTGCAATACTCTTGTGTTTTAATCTAGTGCACAGTTTAAATTAAAAAACAGCAATGACTTTGTGTGACCTAAATACGAGCTGCTTTTATTCATTGTGGGATTTATCAACTGCTTGCAGATTAAATATTCAGAGAAGCAACAATTAACCTTACTGTGTGTTAGCTAATATTAATTATATATCTTCTGTGCTTTCTTGTGCTAGTGTACATGTGCCCAGAGAAAGGGTCATATTTAATGTGTTCTGTTTAGTGGACAAGAAGCTTTGTACTTGTCTCCCCTTGAAAACAAATTATTTGTACTTGACAAGCATAACATCAACAATGTTGGCTTTCTTTAGCAGGAGCTGACATTGATGTGTAAATGGATTTCAGTCCTTTTAAAACAGACACACAAAAGCTCCATCTTTCTCGGCTTCAGATTTCAAGAGGGCAAGGAATTGCCACACACCCAATCATTTTCCCATCATCCATTGGGGAAAACAGCCCTTATCTATTGTGGGTATTATTTTTTTACCTTGCAGTCCCTTGTAAGACATACGTTGAATGGTATGTGTCAAGACCAGCAGGAAATAATACATTGCGAACAAAAAAAAAGTTTCCTTTATATTACATGAAAATACATATTTAAAAACACCTGTGGGTATAAAAAACCCTTGCCAGAAGTCTGATGTAATATGCTAGAATCTAAGAAAGACACATAAAAGAAAAACCTGGCCCCATTCACGTTCAGGTCAGTGTTAAAATCACATTAAACAAACGTTAAGAAAGAGCTAAATCCACAGAGAATCCAGTGTCAAAATGCTGAGCCATTTGACACAGCGGTCATTTGTTTAGTGCCAATTCAAATTTCCCATGTTCTGAATCTTTAATGAGGGCTGGTGCTCTTAAGCAGTACCTGGGCTCAGGCTCACAAAGACCAGAGGGGAGCAACTGGGCAAAACAGGGAGAGCAGCTGGGACATGCCACAGTCCTTGTCATTCTTCTGGACACAGCTTGTGTCTGGTGGGGATGAGGGGAAGCAGGGAGACAGGCAGGAGTTTAGTGAGCACTGTGGCAGCTCTCTGCCAAGCAAAATTCTCCGTGAGAAAGGGGGAAGAAGGAAGACAGAGATATTCATCGCTTCAATTCTTTTGAACATCCTACCCTATCTTCAGAACTGATTACAAAATGAAATGGTGTACAAGGTATCTCTGCTTACTAGTACAGTGCTTGATGACTCTACTGGGATCACAGAGGATCTGTGCTTTTAGCTTCTGTACCTTTAAAAAAGCTGAAGAGTAATAGTCCTCTATGCATCAACATTTAAATCTGAAGGCAATGGTGGGTAAATAAATACCCTCCTTGCCATCTACCCTTCAGGTAGTGCCGGTAGCAATATTCCTTGGGAGCAGCACCTTCTCCTAGCTTTTCATTGCTTATAACATCACTGTTCCACATTCCAAATGGGATTAATTTTCCGAGAATTAAAACGGTCAGCACAAAGACATAGCCACCTGTCCCTAGTGCTCCTTTGAATGTCTCCATGTTTATGGTTATGTATTTCTGAAGGATGTGCATGCAGATGTTAACTTGAAGTGTGTTTTACACTGTTCAGGAGTTGCAACCATAAATCTAACAAAAGACAAAGCAGCAAAGCAGAGATATTTAGCTGCTGAGAACAAGTTTGAATAAATATTCAGGATTCTCAGAAAATAAGTGGTATTGCTGTCACAAATTTGTGCCATTCATATAAAATGATAGGACCATATATTTTATCACCCCTGACAATGTTATTTGGTGACTTTGTAGATGTACCATCTACATCTTCTTGACAACAATTGTCTAAAGCCTTTCTATATACGGTAATTGTGACTACAAATGCGCTTTCAGTGCCTCTATTACCTTCCCTTTAGCAGGTGTAGCACTTTATTGCTTGATACTACCCTCTCTTTTAGAAGTCTGGCTCTAAGCCTCCTTTGTTTCAACCCAGATGCCAGCTTCTATTTAGCTATTCATTAAAAAAAATAAAGAACACCCCACCTCCAACCATCTGGAGTAGAACTGATAGGGGAGGAGACTCATTTCTGTACCTTTTTTAGCTGTCTTAAGGTGAAAGGATTTGTCAAATCCATTAATGACCCATCTTAGATCTAATAGACAGTTCACATTCAAAAAGGCTTGTTCAGAATCTGGTTCAAACAAAGGCGACAGAAGCAAGGAAGAACAGGCACAAGGGGTAGAATGGTTTGGGAAATATAAATCTACCCAATTATAATTCAAACAAAAACAAGTGAGAAACCGTACTCTGCTGAGGCACTATTGGCCAAGCATCTCAGCTTTGCATTCATGCATAATTAAGCTTTAGACAGCTGCAGGCTTCTCCAGTGTGACAGGGAACAGGATATCACAATACAAAGTAAGATACATATTAGAGCCTAAAAAAACGTGGGTTTATATTTAGATACAGCACAAAAACAAAACAAACAAACAAAGAAAAATCTTTCACAAAAAAAATTCCAACCAAATACAACAACAAAAAACCAAATTAAAGTAAAAGAAAACACTAACCAAACAAAAAAACCCAATCCATAAAAGATATCAGCAAAATGAGATTCACACAATTCCCCGCTTGCCCTCACTGTGTTGTGTATAATTTTCCACAACGTATTAGATCAAAACAATCAAGAACATTAAACAAATTTTTGGCACACTGTTTTTTGCAATTGCAGTGATACTTTAAGAATCCATACCTATATTTTAGGATACTGTGATGAGCGGATTGTAGCTTCCAAGAAGATTAAATATGCAAGAAAGATAAAGTCTCTCAGTGGGATTTTTAACTGAGTACTGCCTTGCTTATAGGAGCCATTCTCTTTCTCTATTACAAATCACATTTGGCATAAAGACTGGGAAGGCAGTGTGTTGTAATGCCAACCACTGACAGACCACTGTTAGTAGTTGCCCCAGCTGTGATGATCTCTGTGATGATCTCAGAATATATTGTCAGCTGTAGAGAATTTGGCTATCTTTTTACTTTTATCTTCATTTGAGACTGCTTTAGTTGAGAAAAACTGCAGTTTTTTGTCCAGCTAATTGTGCTAAGCCTCTGGAAAAAAAAAGTCTGCTTTCTAGGCTGAATGTAAATCTTGGTTATGATGTGACTGAGAATAAGTTGCTACTAAAAACAAAGAAATATTAACCATTATACAGGCTCAGTATTTTTGTAAAGATATCATTTGTCTATTAGACATGGGATCAAAGTTTCCTCTTGGAAGATTTTAATGTGATTAATCACACATGGATGGGAAATGTAAAATCATAATAGCCTGGGGACAGGACAAGCACAAGACAGCACTCAGTTCACCCTTCTGAATGAATCCATGTAAATGCAAAACAACAATGTAAAGATCTTTATTTCTTAGAAAGCAACATAAACAGTTTTATTAGCTTTTCAAGGAAGCCTAAATAAAGATTCAGCTACTGCGTGAAAACAAAGCAGAAATGAACACAGCAGGCTCTAAGTACATAGCCCTTAAGTAAGAGATGGCGAATGACTAAGGATGATACTGAATTTACTGAATTTGATACCTAGAGAAATCTGGATTGCTGTCAATGGCAATAAGTTTAATGGTATTTTTAACCTTAGTTAAAGGAAACTGACAAGATTCACCCTCTGTGTCTGAAACTCATGTGTTTTTTGTTGTTGTTGTTGTTGTTGTTGTTGTTGTTGTTGTTGTTTTAACAGTATAAGCTTTAGCAGCATCATGAAGGTGTGACTTTACTCCTTTTTTCCTGATACACACCTAATAACATAGCATAGAGATGTGTTTTTTCTTTTCTTACTCAGTCTTCTTTTTTAACTTGCCCTCAGAATGCTGATTTAAAATAGTGAAGACAACAACAGCAGCACAGGGTGAAGTGAAGGTTAATTGCATTTGTACTTATTATAACTATTTTATCAGTTCTGCTCATGGTGGTCAGTCATAATTCCTCTTTGTTTCATCTCTGTCCTTTTAGTGCCTGATTTTCGAAGGTACTCACTTTCCATCTGAGTTCAACTGAAGCAGAGTGCTTTGGAGTTTTCTACATTTTTAGAATATTGAGTATTCAAGAATGTGGGATCCTTCTTTTCCATGAAGCAAAAAGACCATAATTTCCAAATAACCTTCTGCAGAACTATGGAATTAGAATGCTTTTTGTTATAGGAGTTGTAATACACCACGACTAAATTACTTAAACAGAGTAATTTCTTTGGTGTTAAAATTATATTCACAGTGGTTTCTGTGTATTTGCATGTGTATGTGACCATCAAAGTGAGAACTGACAAAATTACTACAGGTATGTAGAATGAAGCTTAAAATGCAGTAAACAATCATGTTTCCACCATAAGGGAAGTGCTGTTATCTATTGACCTCATACCAGCATGAATCTGTAATAACTTTGCAGAAGTAACCTAGAATAACTAAATAACTAAAATCAGTGAAAATATTCTAGACGTACATATTTACACCTGAGATGAGACCTCTATTCAGCTTGTTCAGGTTGCCTAGCAGGACTCCCAGGGCCTTTTTAACAATGCTGTTGGGTTGCTAGCCTGCCTATAGTAATGCATGGAATTGTGTACTTCAGCTTTTCATTTGTCCCTGTAGTACTCTGTAAGGTTCCTGTTAGCCTGTTTTTCCTGCCCACTTTGGTCACTTTAAGTGGCAGACTTGCCCTCCAGACACTCATACTGTCCCCAACATGCTGTCCTTCAAACTTGCTGAGGGTACATTTCATCCACTGATTGTTGGTAAAAATGTTGAACACTTTCCATGATAGTTCTAATCCCAAATTTTGTCACTCGTGACTGACTGATAGGTTGGCTTCAAACTGTTGGCACCTGTCCTGGGAATCCCATTGTCCAAAGAGTTTTATCTCTCACTTTGTGTTTCAGTCACCATCTTCTCTTTCATGTTCACTATTTGCCAGGAGATTGACACAAAGGTGACCAGTTCAGACTTCCAGATCCTCTTTCTTACCTTTATTGAGAAGTGCCAAACATTTAGCTTCTTCCAGTGTTTGAGGGTCTCTCCCAACTTCTGTGACCTTTCAAAAATTGAAAGTTAACAATGTCATTGTACAGCTCTCACAGAATCCTTAAACATTATGTCATCTGGGCCCTGAAACTGTTAATGTTTAAGTTCCTGTGGCAGACTCTAATGCACTTCTCCTCCATTGCCGCAAACACCTCTCACCACAAAGCTTGGAGCCATGCAGTGAGTCTTGGGAAGCCTGGGAGCAGGCGTTGTAAGACAAGGCTAAATAAGGCAGTTCTTCAATACAAATAGCTGCTTCTTCACACTTTTTTAAAAATGTAAATACGTGTTTCTTCTATTAAGTCAGATGTGGAAAGGCAAGTTTTCTCATAGTTACATCTTCTGATTTTCTAAATCAGCTAAAGTGAAGTATTCAGGAAATATAACTAAGTCCATGATACAGGCATATTTAAGTGAAGATATTATTTCTATGGGAATTGGGTTCTGCTTTGGCAAGATACTTAAGGGAGAGGCACAGCTTTATAGGAATAGTCATGTATTAGCTCTGCTTGTGTTAAAATATATGTGTGGCTGAGCTGAATAGATCTACACAAGTGAATTTGTTTCAAATATTAGGTAATTAACAAGAAGATAAATTACACAGATCAGTAATTCTCATCTCAGCTGCAGGCGTGCTTTTCATTTGCTCATCCATAGGTTATTTATTTCATTGCCTTCACAGACAGCAAAGCATAGACATGCAAGACATTACACTTGAGCAGTTGCCACACCACTGTATTTCTTCCAGGCATTTCTTCTCTCCTTCCATTGGACAGAGCTAACCAAGTGCAATGCCTGAACCTGTACCTTCTGAACCAGTGCAGTCTGCTAGACAGAAGTGGTCACAATTGTCTTGCTCATGTTACTGTGTTAGATCAACAGGAAACTAGACCCTTAACAAGATTACCTCCAGATGCATAGCTCAGTCAGGAACTATTCACCTCAAGTTATGATTAAATCCCCTAGAGAACAAATTCATGAAGCAGTAATCCCTGTACTTCTGCTGACAGTCTCTTCTCATTGCTGCTTCAATATTTTCATGCAGCATTTATCTTGTTATAAAACAACAGCAAAAAAGATAGAAAACTCCTTTGCCTCTACACTTCTTGTTTTGTTGTGGGTTGAAAAATGTTTAAAATTAAGGGCATAGATTAGGGATTTCTCATTCTGAACATGGCAGGTCTTTCTATTTCTCCCATAAAGAAGGTATTTTCAGTCACTCCATGTGATCAAGAAATGGTGCTGTTAGGTGTCAAGTAACATATTGAAGATGATAAATAACATTAATCTTACTTAAGATAGCTATATAAAATTTATTTTCTGTAGTCAGGTAGCAAAAACACAATGCTATTTTGAACAAAACCAGAACCACATGGTCCAAAGGATTCCCCAGATACTGATGAGCAACATAACTGAGGGCAATCCCATATTGCGGAGGTGCATTTGTCTGTCGGTCTTGGACACAAGAAGTAAGATAAGGAAATCTTGAGCTGTGACAGAGACAGACCCATGAAAGCAAAAGTCCAGGAGATACTTTTGGGCAGGATGTCAGCCACATCCTGTTATTGGACATCTCATATGTTAAAGGAAGCAAGACTAGATATAGTCTGTAAATAGAAGAGATTATAGAGAGATATGTAACTCCCTCATGAAGTTTTCCTCTTACAGAAATAGCCTTCCAAGTTCAGACCTCGCAAAGCATTACGCATATAATATAGACAAAACTCCCTCCTGTGACTCCTTTCCTGTTTTCTTTCACTCATAAAGGAGAATAGAGCCTTCTTTTGCTGGCAATGAATGCATTTAAACATTGCAACATAGATCAGCCTTTATGGGTTTGTATATATGTGTGAGAAAGGCTGTTTATATATATATCATCTGGTGAATAATTCATGACTTACTGATATAATTATTTACTATTATTTATGTTTCTATTATTCAGGAAGTCCCTAGGCTGCAAAATGTTGGAGGATGGGAAAGTAATCTAGGAACACAATACATACCCTTCTTGTACTTTATTCACACATCCTGTACTGAAGGCAGTATCCTGGTAGAGACAGCTACATGAGGGCAGGTAACTGTTGTATGCCTGCTCCCATGTGAGGACTTGACTTTCTCTTTTCCTTAGATGAAGTTTAGAGATTAAGAATTAACAGATATGACTTTTCTGGGGCTAAAATAAGCAGCACTGCTCATGATCACCCAAGCACACTGATTAAATTAAAGGCTTTTGGAGCAGTTTTACAAAGTGTTTTGTTGTATGTTTTCTTGTAATAATTAGACTTCTTGCAGTAGTGATTATTATTCCAATAATATTTTTATCCCATTTATCTTTTTATCTGTATTATTCCAATATCCTTTTTTATCATTTTGTTGAGTTCTTTTTTATAATTCTATAATTTTATAATTTTATAATTTTATAATTCCTGGAAATTTCCATATGGAAATTGCACTCAGAGGCTGCTTCTGTCTATTTCATTTATGGAAGCTTCTGAGTTGCTTCATGTCCTAAACACAAAATCTTTGTGGGATGGTGAAGGAAGCCTTCAAAGGCTATTTTTCTGCAGATACTGAATGAGCAGACTGTTTTCTTCATTGGATGTTGGCCTTTTCACAGTCTTCATAGGCATCTCTAGCTCTTATAAAAGTGATTAAAAAAGGATGATCACACTTTCTATTTTGGATTCATTTTTCCTAAGCACAGAACACATATGCTCAGTAGAAAACAGTAAATAATTAATTGGTGTAATTTTAACTATTTGTGACTGGCCAGTGTTGCACACACCACATCATAATCGGTATTTAAGAGCAACATTCTCTTGCGGAGAAGGACATGAGATTGTTGAGGGTCAAGCAGCTCAACATGACCCAACTATGTGCACTGACAGCCCAGAAGGACAAACGTGTCCTGGGCTGCATCCAAAGCAGTGTGGGCAGCAGGGAAGGGAGGGGATTCTGCCCCTCTGCTCTGCCCTGGTGAGACCCTGCCGGGAACCCTGCATCCAGCTCTGGGGTCCTCAGTGTGGGAAGGAAATGGACCTGCTGGAATGAATCCAAAGGAGAGCCATGAGGATGAGCACAGGTCTTGAACATCTCTCCTGTGAAAACGGGCTGAGAGAGATGGGGTTGTTCAGCCTGGAGAAGGAAAAAGGTATCTGGGGATACCTTTTAGCACCTTCAAGTACCTAAAGGAGGCCTACAGGAGAGCTGAAAGGGATACTTTTACAAGGAGATATAGTGATAGAACAAAGGACTTTAAAGTGGTGTAGGGTGGATTTAGATTAGATATTAAGAAGAAATTCTTTACTGTGTGGTTGATGAAGAGGTTGTCCAGAGAAGTTGTGGATTTCACAGCCCTCCCTGCAAGAGTTCGAGGCCAGACCAGGAGGAGCCCTGAGCAACCTGGTCTGGTGCAAGTTGTCCCTGCACAGGGCAGGAGGGTTGGAACCAAATGATTTTTTGAGGTCACTTCCAACTCATAGAATCTGTGATTCTATTATAAGGTCAAAAGACTGTCTGAATCCACAGTGAAAATAAGTGCTCAGTGTAACTGGGACTGCTTCTATCTATACACAGATGATGCTTATTTGAGCAGAATATGTGGAATTTTGTATCTGTTTGGAGTATTTTATTCCTTGTACTGTACACGTAATAAAAGATTTTGTCTGTTAAATGGATAGTGTGATCCTCATCTTGTGCTCTTCTTTCACATTATTTTTTTCATAGACTTTTTCAATAAAACACAAGAAAATTGTAAAGAATTTAGTCCACCCGTAATAAAATCAGTTTCCAAACAAAATAAATTCCTCTTGTAAGATATTTAACATTTGTATATCTTAAGGAAAATAAAAAACAACCTAAGTGGAAAATGACATTTCTAGAAGTAGTTCAAATTGGTTTTTATACAGTGTATCTTTTCTATTTGTTGCCATTTTACAGATAATTAATGAAAATATTTTAAAGTCCTAATAATTGAGAAAAAAAAATGAAGAAAAAATTGGAAAAAGGACACAGCTTGATCTGATTCCATACCTCAGCAAGCTGAATTGTTGCAATCACGGAGTTCATTAAAAGACATTAAAGACTGAAGAGAAAGACAATGGTAAAGATGTGATTTTTTTATATGTTTGATCATACCACAGCTTTTATTAACTTCATGACTTTATCACAGAATGCTGTGTTTTCCACCCTGGTGTGTTGCTTTCCAGAAGATAATCTAAATTTTCTTGGAGCCATTCCCATTTCCTGGATTACAGAATCATTTTTTTGTGAGTTAATTTAATGTGCTCTGCTGAAATATGACAGTTCTGGGATGATACATGAAGATAGGTTAGAGATGATGTGATTCTTTCTTCCTGAAGAAGTCCAGCTTCAGGAAATATGTTCCTATCTTCTGCTGAGTTGTATTTCTGTTATCAGGACTTGCAATCTTGGAGTTAGGCCAAAACTATCCACCATATGTTATAGATTAAAATAAATTTATAGGAATTTCCTCTTGCAATACTCATTTCCACTTTAAAAAAACACTTCAAAACCTATAGTGAGAGGGGCCTTTTAGAAAATGGCTTTTGGCTGCAAAGACACTTCCTTATTTTAAACTCTAAAGACAAAAAACCCCCATAAATGACAAGTTTTTCTCAACACCATGTCACAGCAAGTATATCACTGTTACAAAACTCCACCAGGATGTAGCTTCTTGGAAACCAACCTCCCTAATTAATAGTATCTTGAAGTAATGCTAAAAAAGCAGGTCAAATTATTACTGGAAAAGAAGTAGAACTTCTGTTGGTACTAAAGGAACCTCTTGCATGCATATTTGAGTGTCATTTTTAGTCAACAGAGTCATGGTCCTGTTAATCCTACTGGTGAAGTTTAAGGCTCCTAACTAATCATTTAATCATTACTGCAATTAGACTTGTAAGACTGATTGGCATGTCAGTTAGCAACAGTGATGAAAGAGCCTTTGCCTTCAAATGAACTGAAAATTGGTGACTCGTAAGGATTAAGTTCTAGATCCCCCCTTTTACCTCCTGCCAAATTAAAATCTAAGGGTTTTTTTTCCTGAAACTAAACTATGACATGAAGTTATGTGTTGAGCTTATGCACTGTCTGTGCTTAGGGTTCCTGGTCTCAGAATGGTGAAGTAACCAGAATATGGAGAAGAAACCAGAATATAACTCAAATATAACCAGAATATAACTCATAACTCAAAAAGTATGATTTTCTACTTCTTGTCTTCACAAAATACGATGAGTCTATAGAGTGAGTACAAGCTGTCTATGGTACATACATCTGATTGCTTACACATTTCCCTTAGTGACTGTGCAAATGTTTGAAAATACGTATACTGTTTAAGCATTTGCACATCTTTTCTTAAGCCATTGCACAGCTTCTGAAGCATAGTTCTCAGTAGACAGCAGAGTTTTATAACGTATCAGGGACATTAATAAAGATTCTGCTTCAGAACCTGACATCGTTCAGTGAAAATTTCTGTAGTTATCCCACGCTGGCCTCAGAAGTTGTCTTAATTTTCCAAGCAGAGTGTACAGTACTATTTTCATTAACCCCGTCCATATAGGTAATGTTAGCAACAACTTTATACTTGGGTGGCAGTTGTGCTTTATTGAGATTCACATTAAATGCTCCTTTTGCCAGGAGTGAGAAAATGATTGATTATACCCCATTAACTCTCCTAACTCTCTAACAATTAATTCCGAAGACTTCTTGACTCCATTTACATCAGATGCATTTCCCATCACAGACCACATAATTTCTTCTCTCATGTTGTCAGAGGTGCCAGTGTGCAGTACCAGCACACTATGTCTCCAACAGACACATCAGAAATTTGGGGAGGGCAGAGTCTGTGCTTCTCTGCTTGCCCTTGCAGGTCTAGTAGGATGAACACTAAATTGAGGTTCACTGTCAAAGACCATATAGGCCTAGCTGTGGCGCAATGCTTTGGGATGCAGATAACCTTTTATACTCCTCGTTTTGAAAAGGAGAAGAATACAGCTGTCAATAGAGATAAAGCAAGAAGCAGGCAGTCTGAATCACAACAACCCTCTGTACACACAGGGACTGTGATTGATTCCTGTGTTTGGGTGACATAAAAAAGTTGGACTGGTAGAAAAGTTGGTTTACACAATTTTTATTTTATGGGAGTCTTTGATGTTGACATTACAGACGACTCAAGCCTTTGTTACCTTTCACATCCACAAGGATGTCATAGAAAGCTTGCGTGGCTGAACTGCACCAGTAATCTTAGAAAGTTCAAACTCAAGACCTGAACAGAAGTTTTAAGTGAGATGTGGGGGGAGCCACCTCACTTGACTTTTTATAGGGATCTATAGCTGAAGTAGTTACAAAACACTCTAGGAAATCAGTTAAGCAAAAAATCAATTTCCAAGGCTTCCTTAATCTAACCCTAGCGAAAATTAAAATGAGTATCAAGAAGGACCTGTTTCTCTCCTCTGCTTATAGGAGGGGCCTCTAGGGGACAAATTTGGATATGTTTGCACTAGAGAAGTCGCAAGAAGCAAAATGATATTTCCAGGTACTGTGACTAAAAGGCACCAGTAATGAGAAACCAGGTTTTCTGAGGTATCCACAAGGACACCATTAGAGCAGTCAATGAAAAATTTGTTTGATTAACTTGAAAGATGGGAGGCAACTTTGGATAAGCCCTGAATGCCATGAGGGGTGATCCATATCTGAAACACACTCTTCGCATGTTACTTTTTGTAACCGGGAAAATTGCTTATTGTTTTTATGTGATGGCAAGGCCTATGAAGGTTCCAACAAATTTTCAGAGGGTTATGTGTTGCACCTTTTCCTCTTATATGATGTTTTATGAAGAAAAAACACTGTTTTCCTCATAGAATGTTGGTCACAGTCCTTTCACATAAATTAAAGATCCCTTTGGGTTTTTTTCAGAAGAAAGGGAGTAATTTCCTTTTGTATATTGCTGCAACAGATCTGACAAAAAAAGATTTAATATCAGTGGGCAAATTCATTACTGCTGTAATGTACTGAAGTTCATATTAGTAACAGGATTAATGTAACAATTATAACTGAGAAAATTTGCTACTGGGATTTATCTTCAGTCTTCATGATGGCACAGTAATAATTGTCATTGTTTCTAGAAAAGAATTGTTATTTTCAAAAAACAAAACAAACTTGCACAGGCAATCAGAAGTCATCATTCTTTGCCACAGAAAATAAAAAAAGGCCAAGATTTCACTGAGTATCAATGAAATGATTTGTAGGTTGCCCAGGCCCAAAATAAACACTTGCAAATAAAATTCTGAGTAAACAGGAGAGGAGGAATGTAAAAAAAATAAAAGAACTAATAATGAAAAAAAATCTTGTTGCAATAATGGTAAGAAATGACTGGAACTTCCATTTTAGGAAGATGAATTTGACTTGCACAAAAACCTCCCAAAAATTAATTAACATTAGAAACATTTTAGGAAGTTCTTGGGCTTTGTTCTCAATTTCAAAACCTAAGCTGTTATAAAATCAAGATTTTGTTGAATGTTAGTTGAACAGCAACATCTTCCTAAGTAAATATTTAAATCCTGACAGAAGGTTTAATGAAGGCTAGTGGGATTAACTTAAGAAAATACCCATGATTGGAGTGATTATTACAATTAGCCCATTCATGTCAGAGTTCTATGGTTCTATTAGATAGTTTTACCAAAGCTAGTGGGATTAATACAAAAGCAATGCCCAAATTTGAGGTCATTATTGCAATTAGAGTTGTACATGTCAACATTTCATGGTTTTATTAAAGAATGATTAATGTTTTTACGCTGAAGAAGGAAGTTGATTGTCTGCTTTAGGCCACATGTCATCAAATCAAAATTTAGCTGTAATGCAATAATATTCCCCTAATTGTTGCAATCAGTTATGCTGAAGCAGCTCTTAAAACACCAAAATATGGAAAGGTTTGCTATCAGTTGTACCAAGCTACAGATTCTGATCTTGCGAGAAATATGTTAAATAGAGGGTATGGCCAGCAAGGCTAGACTTAAATGTGGGTCACACAAAGATAGAATGGAATAGACACAGTCATATCACCACCAAGACTTGTAGATGCTGCCAGGTCAGTGTCACACAGTTGTAGTACAGACTGATTTCTAAAGCCCTTTTGTGCTGATAATGAATTACTTGCTATTACCTCTGGGTGAGCTTTTTTTTTTTTTTNTTTTTTGTGCATGTGTTTATTGTTTTTGGGATTTGGGGTTTTTTTTAGTTTCTTTTAATGACTTTCCAAAGCACTGATTTGATCAGGCAACACACTGAGTGATGATGTGCCAGATTAATCAAGATGCCTGAATTCACGTGATGGGACATAACTTGGCATTGCTTCTTATTATAAAAGCCAAAAAGTGAAAAATATGTTGTACAGTAATGGAAATGAAAAAACTGGCTTTTCTAGCTTCTGTCTTTCAGAAACCATCACTATCTGCTCTATTTTTCAACAATGCAGTGTCCACTTCATGCTTCAAACTTCTTCATTCAGATTTTCTATTGGAAGAATTGTGTCAACCTTGAAAAGTAATGAAAGTGTGAAAATTGAAGCCTGCTTTTTATAAATGGTTTATAAGTTTTTCTCCCCCAAAACTGTAGTGAAGTCCTTAAAAAAACACAAAACAGTGCAAATTTCGTATGTTTGAAACTCGCAAATGAAACTTCCATGAAAATCATGACTGACTCCAAAAAATCATTTTTAGAAATATTAAAAATATGTTTATTTTTGTTCTTTCTTGCTTACCAATTTTTGAAGCTCCTGTGTATTGCCATACCCTTTAAATGTAAATACTGTATGACTAAGTGTCCTGGTTTGGAAAGATGGGTGTCTGCCAGGGAGAGTCAGAGCTTCCCTTGGAATGGAGAATGTAAACCCCTTCCCTCAGAATTATTGTAATTTTGCAAATCAGGGGCTTTCAGGCAAATATATGGGAATAGGAATAGGAATATTAAAAATAAAATGAAAAAAGCAAACAAACAAAAAAGAAAACAATTACAGTCAGAATACAACCTGACACCCTGTTAGTCAGGGCGCTGGTAGCAGTCCAAGTCCTCCTGGAGTGACAGATGTGGTTCTATTGGAGAAGAAATGTTCCTGTGGAAGGGTGTAGTTTTCTCTGAAAAATCTCTTCTCTGCTTCGCACTGTCTTTCTCCTCATGGGTGTCCATTTTTGAAATGAGCAGGTCCCTCGGGAGCAGCATTCTCAGATGTCACCCTGGCAGAGCCAGCACTGCCAAGGTACAGGATTTTATTAAGAGATGTAATGATAACTAATGTGGTAGCTTAAAATGTGGGTCTGGGAAATAACTGACTATGTTTTATTCTCTCTCTTTTTTTTTTTTTTTAATTGTCTCGGAACTTAAACTAAATGATGTGTTATACAGACCCACTGTATCCTGCAGGGTTAAGGTCCAGAAGCCAAATAAAAATTGTGCAACAGTGATTTATGTTTTTACATTAATCTATAACTCTTGTGAGTATTTTGAGGATGTCACAGTCTGTGAAAGATTAGGTTGGCAACAACAGAAGGTTCATAGCATATTACAGGTAGCCTGGAAATTCTTGGAATCAGCAATCTGCTTGGAACCAGTGCTCTGCCCTAAGGGATCTACAGCTGCACTGTTTCCACAGCTTACTGGAGTTGTCTCATCATTCTGTGTGAGACCAGTTACCCTTGTTACTTCAGAGATATAAATCTGTTAATTTCTGTCTCTTGCACTTTTCTTTCTCCTTGAGTAGGTAAAGACATTTCTTATGGAAAGGGAGAAAGTCTTTTGGCTCTGCTTTTTGCTGATTTTCACGTAAGTGATCACATGCAAACTGTATGAATATCCTCACTTTCCACATTTTTGTGATCTAGTTTGAAAATTCCTGAAGTGTGAAAGTGGAATGTCGCATCCGAACAAGTTTCTACAAGGTCACTTCCTCTTTCAGGTACAGTGGATTTTCTTGCAAAAGTAATTTCTAGTGGTTTAACTACACAGAAGTATTGTGATATCTTCTCCTTTATAATGTGATTCAAATAATTAATTCAGTTTTGACAGCACAAACCTCTGCCTGCACATTTACATACTCTTAAATTGTCTGAAGAGAATGTTGTTTCAGCTTAAATGACTTCTGAACGGTATAAATTTAAGTGAAATTTATTATGTGGACAGAAAGGATAGCTACATACAACGTGGATGCAGTTCACGGCTTATGTCATAGTGGACACAATTATCTGAAACAGTAAAAAATAAGATAACATATATGTCATGGAAATACTTAGGAAATGTCTTCTTCATGGACTTAACAGTGGGCACATGACTTAGTTTGGAATTTGGAATGTGCTAGGAAGAGGCAAAAGAAAAACAATCAGTAAGCACTACATTGGAGCAATTCATCATTCGGACCAAGTTCAGCTGTTCTTGCCCACAAGTCAGCTATATGGCAGTCATCTAATAAGTAACAGCCTAATTTGAAAGAAGACAAATTTAGAAGGTTCCAAAATAGGCTGGAATATGGCTAAGAGACCAACTGCAACTTATGGCCCTGGTTAAAGCAGCCCTAGAATATCACAGTAGTTTTCTGCTTGTGCCAGAGGTGCTACCATCACAGCTATTACATGGGTGCACCTCACATCTTCACTGAAAAACAACAGGGGGCACACTGCAAAGCTGCAGTGACTATGAGCTTAAAAAGGCACTGCAGAATATGCATGGATCTGCTGAGGTGTCACCATGTTTTCTGGACTTCTGGGTCTGATGAAGGAGTAGTGGTGTACAGCAGGACAGTTGCAATATATGCTTATAGGCAATGTCACTAGTTTCTTAAACTGCTCCTCTTGCCTGGTCCACAGGTCTCTGCCAGATGTGCTCAGATCTTATAGGAGGCAATGTAGGGGAGAAAAACATAAAACCAAAATAATTGCATTTCTATTGGAATAATCTCTTAATTTATAGAAGTCAATTTTATTGAGATAAGTTTTGTCGCTATTTTCAGTATTAGTGGTAAATGGTAGTGAGTTGCCTTGCTGTCATTCTGCACATGACTGTTCAGCTGTTGGATCACCTGCCCAGCTCCTAGAGATCTATCTGCTGTTATGTGTGGTTAAATTAATTGTGGGTCAAAATTGGGGCTGGTTCTCAAACTCAAGCAGTTAAATGTTCTTGTCTTCATTATGCCAATTTGTCTAACCACAGCAGTTAATACATCTGTGTAAATGGAAGGGGAAAAAGAATCAAAGAGAAGCAACTCTTGCTGAAAAACTGACATCTGTCAAATGTAATTTCTAGTATTAAGATACCTCATCCTTTGGGAATATTTTTAGTCTTACTATTTTTAACTCAGAACTTCTGAGGGTTTTTTTCTTCCTTAGCAGTTCACAGATAGCATGTTGTTAATATTGGTTTAAGTTAAAAAAGATTATCTTTTATAATACAGCTGTGAAAATTTGAATATGTTAAATGGATAATTTGTGGATTACTGTCTATTTTTCAGGGCCTTACAAGGCATTTTTTAGGCAAAAAGAGTTACATATTTTCAAAACTACTAATGAACCCTCATTTCTGGTGGCCCAGTCTGTTGATGCTGCCCAAGTGCAAAAAAATGAACATAACTTACTGTAAGTTTACATGTCATCATTGTAACTAGGCAGAGAGTTTGACAAAATCTCATAACATAAACCCTTTCAGTTTGAATCTCAATGCAAGTACAAGTGACAGTCTTTAGGCTGTCTGGTTATAGATCATGTATTTCATCACTGCGTTTATTCACCTAAAAGGGAAGAAAAAAATACATTTTACATTTATTTTATTTTAAATTGTCGTGCCTAATTTTGCAGTCACAGTGGTATGCTCTGAAACATTGTGACAGATGGATGGATCTCATGAAATAATCTTTGATTGCTCTCTTTGTTCTTCCTGTATGTGTCAAAAGTAAACAATAGAAAGTCTTTTCTCTGTCATGTTGTTTCTCAGTAGATTAGGAGGGAAAGTGGAATAAGTGCAAAATATAAATATTATGGCAGGCTTAAAATAATTTTCCCACAATGTTTGATTTTATTCATTCTGTATCTTACTTTCTGAAGCACAAATATTGTACTACATTTAGCATTTGGATAAAAATATATGAAGAATGCCCAATACATAGAGAAAATAATACATTTCAATAATACACTGGCCAAACCTCAAACAAACACATTACAAATTAGGATAATTTTCTGTAAATTTCACTGAATTAACCTAACTTATTGCTTTTAGCAATTAAAAAATCCACAGAATGTTAAGATAATGCATAAGGATAGTGATTATAAACCTCAGGAAGGGAAAAAGCTACTCCACATCCATCATCAATTTGTAGTGCATTTCAAAACCTCGATATATTTGTAGTTTTCTTCTTTTGGTCCATTTTTAACCTTCAGTTTGCTAAGCAATTAAAACCAACTAACTTAATATCAAAATTGTCTCATTTTAATAAAAATATATTTTATTACTAAATGCTTCATTATTAACTTGCAGATTTTAAATTTGAAAGTTATTCCAACGTGACAAAGATAATACTGCAGAATGATGCAGGTCCTATACCCAGCGCCTGTTAAGACCTCACATTTGACCAAACAGCCTCTGGTGCTCTGGTGCAGATGCTCAACTGCTGGAGTGTGTCTGAAAGCCATCATACTCATATTGAATTACAGGCATACCATGGACGTTGGAAGATTGGAGCATGGGCTGAGGGCAGGTAAAAAACCCATTTCATTTATATTCAGTCATGTACCATGTACTCAGATTTTACCCGACTAAATTATGCTTCAAAGCTGAAAGTTTTGTCTTAGTTCTATTTAAGCAGAAAAAACATGAGCTTTAATAGGCAATACTGAGAGATGTAATGAGCCCTTAATGGTCACTGACCAAAGCCCTCTTGATTGGCACAGCAGAACCCATAAACTTTCTTTGGGTAAACCAGCAGTGAATGAAATGAAAAAAATTGGTTTTGCAGAAATTTCAATACAAACAAGACAAAACAAACAATCAAACAAACAAGCAGCAATCATTTACCTCTTTGCATACCGGATATTCCTTCAATTTGCAGATTTAAAACATATTTCTTGGAATTCCCACTGAATCAGAGAATGAGGCTGTTTCTGTGAAGAACCCTCATAGTAACTAAGCTGTGACAGCACTAAGTCCTGCTGACAATCACCATGTTTACATTATAAATTTAATCAGAGAAATTGTGATGGAAAAATAATTAAACCAGAAGAAATCATTACTATTATGGAAAACTTCTTTGACTATTAGTTCCTCTTTCTGGCTAGCAAGAAAAGTAGCTCTTAGGAGATTTGAGGACCCAATTCTAATCCTTTGACATGACAAGAGAAAACCATACCTATCCTGGTGCAGCTATTTAAAGATTTAAATATAAAGGAAAAAGTTACCCTGATGTATTGCTTAATGATATCTTAAGGTTCATTACAAAAAGAAAAAAAGAGGACTTTACAATCACAGTGGTTTTCGTATAAGAAACAGGAATAATCATTATTATGACCACTAGTGAAATATTAATTTTTTTCTTCCTTCTGATCATATTCAGTTCCTGTCATATGTGAGTGGGTAACACTTCCTCAAATTAAGCTGAGAAATTACCTTCTTTCAAGAGTGGTTTTATGTGTTTCAACAAACATACTCTACTCATGTACTCATGCTACTGGCTTTAATCTTGGCAAGAACATGAAGTATACAAATGCAGGGCCCAGAAGCCAGAGTCATGCTGAGCTGTTTGTAGAGCAAGACTCTGGAGGGTACAGCAGGCACATTGCAGACACTTTATGGCACTTCACACCACCGGCTTTCTCCCCCTGCCAGCACTCTGCAGTCAAAGAAAAAAGACATCAACTGGAAATCAGACATGAGATGCTGTCCAGTTGAAAAGGTTACAGCAGTAAATGAGCAATTAGTGCACCCTGCTGCAATGACTGCTTTAGGTTGAGAAAGGACTTAGTCAAAACACAATGGCTGAACGCACCAGCTTTGTAATCTGTTTGTCACAAGTCCACAGTCAGTGCTGCACAATGAGTTGGCAGGGTATAACCCTCAGGGATAGCATGAAGCCTGTTCTACACAAACTTATTCTGTGTTTATGCCTACACTTGAAAATAATGTTTCCAAATAGTCTTTCTTTCCAAACCAAACTCCGAAAAAAAATTTTCTGGTATAGAACTTTTCAGGTGACAAATATCTAGGTACTACAAGTGCTTTAAAGAAATGCCATAAAAATCACTTCAGTAATCTGCATGAGAGCAGCCTCATCAAAGGGATCCATTTATCAACTTAATCAGATGCTTATTGCCTGGTCTACTGTTCATTACAAACAAGGTTGCTAGGAACTGTTTTCTGTACCAAAGTCTGGTCTTATATTGTTTCAACATTTTGTTTTCAAGTGTTGGTTTGACAGCCTCATATCAGCATGGTTCTATCAACAGAAATGAAATCTAAAAGCTCATAACTGCTATTTAATGTTTAATACTATGTGGTGGTTTACAGACCTCAAAACGCTCTCTGAGAGAAAGTACACAACGCAACAAAAGTCAGGAGGCAGACAAAAATAACTAATGCAATGGAAGAGTGACATAAAGTCAGATCAATGTGAAGAAAAAGATAGACCAACCACTTAAGTGAGATTTACAGTGGCAGAAAATCTACCAAAATTTGTAGTCAATTGTTGCAAGCCATTAATTTGTAATGAATGTGTGTTTTCCTCTCTGTAAAAGATGCTCTAAACCCCAAATATCTTCCCCTGTGAGAAGTAGAGACATCTGGATTTTGAGAAGGGAGCAGTCAATGCAGACAGAACTCTTCCTTCCACTCTGCCAAAGGGACAGCTGGCAATGAAATAAATTTTCTCTTTCACAAAGAAAAGGCTTAATTGTTCAATATGAGCCTCCTCATCTCTTGCTCCCTGCTTCCAGCAGCCTTCAAAAACACTGAAGAATAGAAGGGAAAGTCTTTCAAGTAAGGAGATGCCAAAGGGTTTAAAGGAAAGAGGCAGGTTCACATGTGTCTTAAGCTGGTCTAAGACAGATTTGGACCCAACAGGAAAGATCCTGTCCTCTCATCTGCTCTCATCAGCTGGTTCTCAATGACTTCCTCTTCCCCAGCTCCCACAACAAGTGGCNCAGTAGAGGCTATGTGAAAAGAGGACACCCAAGAGATTTGTGCTAAAACTCAGTGAGTGGTTCTAACCTGTGATTCAATCACCTGAGTGAGTCTCACTCAGGAGATTGCCAGACATCCTGACTAGGGAGGTTGCCAGTACAGTGCATACAGCATATAGATTAGTGAGGACAGCATTTAAAATGTTTTTTAAAAAATGTAGGTTTGACCTATTTTTTTAACTTATTTTTTTTCTTCCTTTTGGAAAGGAAACAATATTAACCAATTTTATTTTTGGAAACATTTATTTATGTAAAGATAGGTATGCTGATGAAAGCACCTGGGAAATTTTTTCTGGAAGATCCTGCTTGGCATTTTTCCCTCTTCAGTGAGTGCAGTTCTTACAGGGTGGACTACATCCAGATTTGAAAATTACAGTCAGTCTAAATTAATGCTTTGCTTTCAAGAGGATTTGTTTTTGTTTCTGAATATACCAATGCCTCAGTACTGCCCAGGGAGAGAAGGCCTGCTTACTAACTCTTCCACAGCAGCCCACACAATTAGAAATGTGACTTACAATGCTTTAAATTTTGGATGTGCCTATTTGTCTACCAGTTACTACTACCCAATATTTGCAATACAGTTTACATTGCTAGCTGAGGTAGCTCTGACAGCAGAGGTGACTAAACTAATCCTAAGAGGTATGAGTGAAGGATGGTGCTCTCAGGCAATTCCCTTACATGTTGTTAAAGGAAATTGAATCAAAAGAAATCCCCAAAGACCTTTTAGAAAGAGGTTTTGCATTTGTCTCTTGATATCGCCGACTAAAAGACAAAAGCAGCCCTGAGTTATCAAAGGACAAGAGATAGCTTAGAAATAATTTATTGAATGGGCGTGGGTTAGTTTTAGTAAACTACTTTGTAACATGGGGGTCTCAGAGAATGGTCATTCTAATTTAGGAATCACGAGCAGAACAGTGAACAAAAATATTATCCAGGGCTTGGGGATAGTAATTAATAATTCAGTTATAAATGTCATTTTAGGTATAACTGTCTATCTAGAAATGGAGAAAACCCAGGGACAATACAAACTAGAAAAACACAACTAAAGCAGAAGTTATTTCAATAATTGGCTGCAAACTAGATGGCTGATGTATACTTCAGATTTTTCTAATATGAATAATATTTTTCAGAGTGCAGAACAATTACTTATATTGTCCAGAAGAAAGACCTTTTGATTTTTAAATCTGTTTTATTTGCATATTTACTTACGGCATGGTAATTTTTGGCTGACGGGAATACACTCCTTTTAACACAATGTACTATGTAACTAAGATAATGTTTTCAGTAATTTTTTAAAGTTGGTATTATCTTTAATTTTTTCTCTGTGCTGAATTGAGGCAAGAGCAAGGGCCTTGAAGCATATAAATAGTTTCACGTGCTTTTACCAGTTAATAATGCTAAGTCATCTGTAATCCAATGTCCATTTTCTAGATTACAAGTGATCCAAATATTAAAGAAATCTGTCAACTCTCTTCTTTATTCCAAAATCTCAGTTACTCTTTTTATAAGTGGAATAAATACCCACAAAATCC
>VYXD01012653.1:216767-295325 GCA_013397195.1 Hylia prasina
AAACCCACAATAGTACCCAACATATCCTGTGGTATACACAAGGACTCTGAAATTCAAAGAATCAAAACCAACAAAGCTCTTATCAATCCAGGGGAAAGCTAGAGATCCTGACTAAGAAAAAGCTCAGTTTGCAACTGATTTTTACAATGTGCCTTTTCTGTTGTTGCTTTTGTTTCATTCAAAGAACAACAGTCTGTAGCAAGACCAAGATTTTCATGTTCCTTGCTCTCTTTGTCTTGCTCCTACAAGTTCGTTTTATGGTCCTGAACTTTCACTATTTAAGATGCTATATCAAATATGCAAATGGATGGTTAAATACATGCCATAGAGAGTTTTAAAGCTTACAGTGTAATTATGAGGCTGTAAAATACTAACATACAGAAATAAAAAGAAAATTAGAATATTCACAGAAACTATAATATGATTTTTAGATGAGAAAGGTTTATCCAGAATTCAGAGACCATTCAAATACATGTATTAAGCAAAAGAAGACATGCAATATAAGTAAAGGACACCCATCTGCTAAGGAATTTAAAGTTCATACTAAGTAACAAAGAAGTTTGACTCTGAAACACCTCGAAAGGGTTTTTCACTTAGTTCTTTTTTATATTGAAATCTCATACACATAGTTTTTAACACAAAAACTCTTGTTTGAGTGACAAAGTCTGAAATATTAGTATGCTAATATGTTACAGAAACCACCTCCCTTTTCTTTTGATTCCTATTTTATTCCCACATCTCTAGATTAAAAAATGGCTGAAAGGCAGGGAGGTAGATCCTGCACACTCCCTGTCAGAAGCTTTTGTGGAGAGGTTTGGGCACGCGTGGCTTTAAGATCCCTTTTCATTACAAAATCTCAAAGCCAAATTTATATTATAAAATATCCCTTCTTCAATATTAGCGGATGATAATCAAGCTTTCACTGCACTACACAAATTAAGACCCTTTGATGATACAGTAAAATCATTATGGGAAATGAGAATGGTTTCTCAA
Source organism: Hylia prasina (assembly GCA_013397195.1). Taxonomy (NCBI): domain Eukaryota; kingdom Metazoa; phylum Chordata; class Aves; order Passeriformes; family Sylviidae; genus Hylia; species Hylia prasina. The sequence continues at coordinate 217,761 of VYXD01012653.1, forward strand.
TTCTTTTCAGTTTGTATCAGCACAACTTTCCTGCTCCTAATTCTCTGCCACATCCAGATGAGCCATTCAAATGGTTCCTCATCCTCAGTGAATCATCAGTTCCTTCTTTATGGATTATCTGTTAATATATCCCTCTTACATTTCCAGTCTCTGTGTGCATACTCCACTTGACTGTCCAGTGTCAGAAACCTTGTATAAAAAATAACTGGTAGGCAAAGAGCTTTCCAGAGATTTGGGTTCTCACTACCAGTGAGAAATAGTACTGAAACAATTATTTCAATTAAAAAACCTAAGAATAATGCAGCAATTTTTTTTCTTTGTTTACTTGTTTTTCATAAAAGCATCTTTGGGTAATTTTCCTCTGCAACTTTAGAAATAGTAGATTCCATTCCAGCTGAAGGCTGACCACAAGCAGAGACAGAATGCTGGCTCAGCTCCAGCACTGAGTGGCAACTCCAGCTGCTCTGCAGAGAACATCACACTTAGCAAATGCATATATACACAGTTAAGTTACTGACTGTCACATTTACAGTGCTAAAGGAATTCCCCAAAGAGAGGCAAGATCTTAATCGGCCTTTCCAGCTGTGACCTGCATTCTGACCTGAAACTCAGATTTACATTACTCACATTATACCTTAATCAATAGATTAAGGTATAATCTGTTGCAACACATTCTCTCCACCCAGACTATCACATAGGAAACTGTCTTTTCCATTTGCTCCAAAGAAACATTTGCCCACAAACCTGCTAAATAAAGTGTGGAATGGCACTCCATATATGTGAAAATCAGATCCTGCAGTGGTTGTGTGAACACTGAAAAAGTCTTATTGAAAGTAATCAGAATAGATTCAAACTAGTTTTACTTCTTCCTCTCCTTTTTCCTAATCTCTTTTAAAAAAAACTGTTAAAAATTGTTCCTTTTTGCTCCTAGAGGCCTGACCTCTTTCTCACGTAGACTTGTAGCACAGTGGTGAACCTCTACTGAGTGCCTTCAGATCCTTACCAGTCTAAAGAGACGTTTTTTGCCTTATTAGTTTGGTGACAGCACTCTTCCTTCACACTGGACTTTCTGTAGAAGAAGATGTCATCCATGTATTGGATGGCTTGCAGTCTGCAAGTATAGGAATCTGGAAAAGAGAAACAGAACAAGAACTGATCTATAGGGGATTCAGGAACAGAATTAAGACAGAAGGAATGATAGAGCAATTTCTATGCAGGTGCTTTTCTTTTGAAAATTCCATCTTTGCCCTTTGATAATGAAATGCCCTGGGAGGATTTATTAAATATATCAAAGGGAGTTTTCATTGGAACACATTTTGGGGAAAAAAAAAAAACAAAAAACAACATAAAAGAACATTAAAAAAGCTTATTACCCATTACACACCCATCCAGCATATAAGACATTCAAATGAGTTCAATCAAGCCAATTTGCATACAGCACACACAAAACAGGCATGCAATTTGCACATTTTATTGTAAAGCAAAGCAATTCTCATGTCAGCATTCAGAGTCTTTAAAAGGAAAATTCTCTATGTAGTTGAGTATTTCACAGAGAAGACTGTGGATAGATAGTATTCATAAAATACATTTTATCTAAATTGCTAACTGTCTTTAGCAATAAAACCATCTGAAATAGATGTTGACAAGTGGAAATTATATTAAAAACCCTGCAAGAATTCAACTTATTCAGGGCTATGTTACTGTAATTTTAATATTCTGCTATATCTTTGCTACTTATAGAAAGTGTATTTGCCCCAACTTGCAATTTAAAATAGCAAGATCTACATTTTCTGTATCTCTTTTGACCTCAATGGAATTTCAACTCAAGAAAGACTAAAAAATCACCCTGCATATGTAGGTAAAAGCCAGAAAAACACAAAATTACTCAATATGGCTAATGCTAAATATTCCCCCACAAAAATAGGAAATTTTTTATTTTTTGGGATTTGGGGGACATCTTAATTCTTGGTTCCTCCCTTCTTTCTCCTCCCTTGTGACAATTTATTTAATTTTACTTCTTCAAGATTCTGTTTCAAATATCCTGATGTTATCAGTTCTTACCTACCAAACCCATGTTCAAGTTCTACTTTTTATTTCTCCCTCCCTGGCTCCTTAACTTATTAGTTTTCTACTCAGGCTTTTTTCTCCTTCATCTGGCCTGGGACCAGCCTCTGTCAAAGAGAACAGAGGAGGGCCAAACCAGCAGTATGACAGTGGGAGGGTCATATTGCTCATTTTTGGGTACTGAAGTTCCATTGTGGTGGCTCATGTCTAAAAATAGCCTGTGTCCCAAACTCAAATTTTCAACAGTTTTATAATTTGTCTAACTTCAGGGATATTCTTACAATAATGGAAGAAAAACAAACCTGTAAAACCAGGTCTAGTCCTCAGCTTAGTTATGATCTACTGCTAAAAATGACACCACTCTAAAGAAAAAAACATGAAAACAGGCTTAAAGTCTCCCTAACCCATTACCAGAAATAAAAGAACCATGTAACTGCAATCATTTGGAAAACAGTCTGAACAGAAAAATGCTTGGAAAGTTGTATAAATAAAAAAGAAATCTTTAGAATAGAAGGACATTATGATGCAGGACCACATGAGCTCATTATTAACATCCCCTCCTCCAAATGAAGATCACATTGCTTAACAGTGAAAATATATTTTCAGTACATTTATGAACCAACAACAGATTAAGGTATCTTGCATCCAAGGAAAAACACAAGACAGAAGCAGAGAAAAACTCAGGTCAGGAGGGAGCTCCGAAGGTTTCTGGTCTAATACATTCCTCAGCAGCATCAGCCAAGGGGTCAAACCAAGCACTTCAGGGAAAGAGGAAGCCTTTGTCACTGTTCATCTGTATTTCTAGGGAAAGATTTCCTTATGGCCAGTCCCAGCCTGTCATGTCCCTCACTCTCCCTCTGCAGCCTGTTTAGAAAAGCCTGGCTCCAACAACCCTTCTAGGCACTGGGCTCTGCTTTAAGTGCCCTGGACCCACCCCCTCTCTAAGCTGAACCAGGCCTGGTCCTCCAGCTAAGTCCAACCACCTCACTGGCCCTCTAACTTCAATTTGATTTATTTGTCACATTAGGGAATCCAAAAGTGAATGCATTATATGGGTGTGATCTAAAAAATTCTGAGCAGAAGGGGAATCCCAGCCAGTGTTTGACTGGCCATGTTCCTATTGAAACAGCCTGGGTGTGTTTGACCAACACACTGCTGGTTCATGCTCAGCTTGCTGCAGCCAGAAACCCCAGGACACTGTTCAGCCAGGAAGTATGTAGCATCTACCTCTGCAAGAGGTTATTCTTTCATGTGGCAGACGTTTCTATCTTGTTCAATTTCATGAGATTCCTGTTGACCTATTTCTCCATTTTGTTTAGTTTCTGAAAATTCTTCAGGGGCATTCTCAAGTATTTTGTTCCATAACTATTAGCGGTTTCAAAGAAGGACCTTGTGCTTGTACTCCATGAAAAAATCTATTTGGAAAGGCAATCTTAAAGGGATAAATGCAATACACAGGTACACATGGCGACAGTAGATGCCATGGTCAAAGTGGGGAATAGAGGACAATATTATATGTTGCCATTAGCACTATTATGGTTTCAATCACATCAGCATGACATGTTGCCTTTTCAGGTAAAATGATGTGCTCAGGAAATTACTGCAGTTTGGATGACTGCATATGATGGGACTCCATGAGTGACAGAACAAAAAGGTAAGGGAGCAAGAAGACAGCATGTCTTACTCCCAGTGATTTATGACAGGTTCTTAGGTGAAAGGGCCAAGGTATGATGACCAGCATTTGCTGGGTGTCGTGTGGGTCAGAGAGCTCCTCATTGTGTCAGGGACCTGAGATACGTGCTCCTCTTACACACAGCTGATCATTCCAGTCTCCCCTCTCCAGCAGTGCCCCCAGACTTCAGTTTCTTTTGGCTATTACCACTATCTCCCTGCCTTAAATGCTAGGCATAAAGTTGTACACAGTGGTGTTAGTAAGCATTGTCATGAAAAATTAAGGTCCAGGAATTCTGACAACTCACACTAAATGGTTTGCCTCAGGATTCCTACAGCAGAGTGGACCAGTTTGCTTTGAAAATCAGATACATGACAGTAATTTGGGCTGCTGACAGGGTGCTGCTTAGAATCTTTCCTTCCAAAACATTTTCAAAATTTAGTCAAGGCTGTGCATGGGAACTCTAAATACAGCAGAATGTCAGCCTGTTTATATACCTTCCCAGGCTATTTTCAACAGCTCATTCAGATGTGCTGACCAGCAAAAGTCATGCAAGTTTAAACTCTCTCAACTATTTGTCATGTATTATCAAAAAGATAATAACTGAGGTTATTACTATTATCCATCAAACTGAGGTTTCAGTAGTGTGGTTTATATTGCAATTAGTTGGATATTTAAAAGAAGCTTTGTGTGGTAGCAGAGCAGGCAAGTGAGAATCCAGGAGCAACCATATGTATTTATGATTTTGCCATCAGCTACAACTACAAGCACAGTGTTCAGCTGCTCTCTGCCAGTTTCCACACCCCAATCCAGAATAAAAGTTTATACTAGAGTAGCACTGAAAAATAAGAATCTGGTTCATCTCCTATAGAAGTTAACAGATTTGCCCTTACTAAATTTTTACTAGAAAGGGACAAATTGCAAGACCGTGAATCTCACTGTGAACCATATTGTGTCATCAAACCTAAAATGTCTGTTCAACCAGAAAGTGGCTAATTTCCCTCGTGGTCATGGGGGCCCATAAGACTGCAAAATAGGCCTCTCTACTGTTTGTACATGATCTCCTCCTATAGATACAGACGTAAATTTCACATGAAAAAGAGATGATGATTAGTTAGACACAGACATTTCTATGGCTGGTGGTCTACAGAAATCTTACAGAAATCTCACCATGGTCTTTAGAGGTGCCAAGCACAATTCACAGTATTGCATGTGATTTTGTTGAAAAGTAATAGAAACTAATTGTAGAAATCCACAGTTAGTAGCAAATGTACTATATAAGACCAAGGAGATAATAATTCTTACATTTATTAGAAATTCTCACTGCTTTTAAAAACCAGTAAGAGAAGGTAATTTTATTTAATAGAATTGTATTATATTGTAAAAGAAGGTATACAATCTACAAATTGAAAATATTTGTGAAATGATAACATATTTAACAGAAATTCAATAGCCTTTTTTGCAGCAGCAGCCAAGCAATATTCGATGTCTGAGGGGAAAAAAAAGAAATTCTATTATTAGTGCTGATTTTTTTGTTGTTGCCTTTTTTTTTTTTTTTTTTTTTTTTTAAATCTCTTATTGCCTAGCAGGTTGCCAGGGCCACCTCCAAGAGCTCTGAGAGTACTTACACTGCGAGCAGCCCTTCCCCACCTCATTGCACGATGATCCTCAGCCGGCTTTTCAAACACAATTATTTCTCTGGGTAACAATGTGAAAGGCAGCTGCAGTGAGCGTGGAGGTCAGGCAAAGCAGGCCATGGATGCAACAGCACCTGCCTTTTGCATGCAAAGATGGAGCAAATTACAGTCTTTGTCACCAAGGAACTGAGCAGCAGCACCATGTGTGATGGCCTCACGAGCACCATTTTCATCATGTGCATGGGTCTATCTTTTCAAATCTAGAGCAGGGAACAGATGTTTCATCAAAAGACACTTTTAAAATAAAGATAATTATGCAGTAAGAAGCTTAATTACATAGGATTATTCAGGTCCACTTAATTGCTTGACAGGCTGAGGGCCTCCTACATATTTGTGACAGAAGCACCCTTCTCACTGGGTATACCAAACCCAGTCATGGCTTCAAGACAAATGTAGTTGCTTTAGCAATTCAACTAATTCTAGTTGCTGATTTTCAGCTACAAGGAGGAAAAGTAAACAAACTTACCAAGCATTAAAATATTATTTTATTCCCATAGGCATTGTATTTTCTTCCATAAAATATGAATAGCCTGAACTACAAAAACTTAATGGTTTTATCACTGTATAGTATGGAGAACATTAATTTCACTTAGACATGATTAGATAAAGCAAAGAATCTCCTCTGGTCTTCCTGCTCACACATGCCTACATGTCTCCAGTTTTCAGAAGTTTGTTATGACTTTTTTATGTAGGTATTTAAAATGGACTTTCACCTCTCCAAAAAGGGATACCCTCTTTCTCCACAAGCAGAAGCCCTAATACTGTAAAAAAAAATTAAAAAAAAAAAAAAAAGGCATTTAACTATAAGAAAGAAACATTAAAAAAAAAAAAGTTTAAACAATGCAGCGTGCACTGTGGAGTGGTACAGGCATTCTGCAGGATTGTATTCTAATGGTAGCTCCTGAACTGATCATATTATTCATTTCACAGAAAAATACTGATTTCTGTGAAATTATGCTGACAGGCTTCCAGTGGGATTCTATGGGGTTCTGGGAGCTTACCAGCTGCAGAGCTTGGATTCAGCACTGCTCCAAAACACAAAATTAGGGAGGCAGATATGCCATGGGAATCATGCTGAACAAGGAACCCCCACACTTACAGAGTCCACACAGCTGGGGCTTTTAAAGAACACACAGCATCAACCCAGGTATTTTTTACTCTTTACAGGTTCCAGAAAATAGTTCAAATTATTATTGGTAGAGAGCTTTGCAATTAAATTTCATAGTTCCAGCCCTAACTGTGTTAGTTCCCCATAGTCAACACATTTTTTCATAATGTACTGTAGGGCATTAGCAAAGCCACACACCAAATTTATATGTAAAGGGGGTAAATGTGATACTGAAAGCCTGAGCACTAAAATGATCTCTTAATTTTCATCAGAGAGAACTATAATATTTGCATCTGTCAAGCCATTGCAGACTTTTCTTACATAGACAAACTAGGAATGGTTTCATTGTGCATTACTGAAAAAAATCCCCTACCAAACAAACAACAAATCAAACCAGCAGAAGAACTAACTTTATAAGAATTGAAAGCGTCTCATTTAGGAAAAAAAATCCCTAGTTCAGTCTAAGCTGGTAAATGTAACTCAAAGCTTGGGAAAGACGATTACCCTATAATGGCTCCATTCACATTCACAAACTTGGGGTCATTTTAAATTCCTGCTATGTTTTGGAATGCTGCCCAGAAAACTTTGGTGTGAAAAATCTGCTGAATGCCTTTGCGCTACATTAGCCAACAGTATTTAAGGTCAATAATGCAGGTGCAGGCTTTCCTTCATTCATTTTAAAAATTTAAGACTTCTTCCTAAGCCTCTGTTTATAAATGGCTTTTGCTCAAGCCTCTAAAAAGAAGAAAGATTTGCGAAGAATGAGGGAAGGATGCCATTTTGCTGTTATCAGGAGAGAACATGAGAGAGGTGCTAATAAATCATAAACCAAGAATAAGTTTCAATGTGGCAACTTAACTTTTATAAACATGTACCAGCACTTAGTGCACTTGCCAAGCAAATCATAGGAACTTATGCTACTTTCCACACTAATGGTGTCAAGGTGCACTGAATGTTTCTCTCCTGCTGCTTGAGAGTGACATTAGAGAGCTCTGGTGAAGCATATGTCCAAGTTCCTACTTTGCAGCAGCTATCGTATGCTAGGGTGACACTATGACTGATCACACCCAGGCACTGCTTCTGTCGCTGCAAATGGGCTTTCAGTTATAATGGAAATGTTTAGTTCAAAGCACCATATACATTACATGTGTTATTAATGGCTGAAACAGATGCTTCCATCTACTGAAAGGGTTTGTTTTTATATAAAGCAAATCCTCCTGTAAATTTAGATCTCTTAGTGGATTGCATGTTAGTTTGAGGGATAGTAAGAAAAGTGCCTTCTACTTTGCTTTATATTACAGAAACATTTAAATTTTTAATTTGTGTTTCATATCAACAAATTTATATACATCTACACACATTTTATTACCCATTTTATATGGCTCTGTTTGTTTCTGTTGTAAATTGCACAGTTTCTTAATCACTGCTAAACATAAAATGCCCCATCAGTAAATTATTCCTACAATAAAATACATGATGTGATTTACAAATGATGGTTATTAATTTCAGGACAGAGATGTTGCATTTGTATTGTGGTTTATGTTCAATTAACACATTGCTGCATTAATGTAAACTGTCAGCACAGAATTGAACCAGAGACTAAATGAAAATGAAGCACCCTGAAAAGGAATTATTGCCTGGGCTAAACAGAGTAAAAGCCAATTTATTTGTGAGTTTGCTTGTACAATACCATCTGACGTATTCATGAGCATATCCAGAAGCACAGATCATGTTTTTAAAAGGAAACTGTCTGATTGCTCAACCTTTTTATGCACATTTGTGGAAAGTATTGTGTCTTTGCACACATGATTGATCAATGATTCTAAAGCTGGAGCAGGTGCAGTTCATGAAAGCCAGATTACAAGGGGAATACATCTTTAAAAATAAGTCACCCATTTTCTTATTAATTATAAACAAAAATGTTTCCTAGGTGACATGCAGGTCATGAGAGAATAGGGTGGCCACAGTGAGAACAATAATTGTGATCTTTTAGATACAAAGCATAACATTAGTTTTATTTGTCTGATGTGATTTTGCAAGAAAAACTCTGTAAAATACTCTGAAAAACTCAAAACAATAGCAGCAGATTGTAATGGTTCAAAACTAAAATGCTGAATTAGACTCTTTCTGAACAGGACAACTTTGTAAGACAAAATTTCTTATAAGTTTTGAATTTCAATGCTGCAGAGGTTAAAACTAACCCTGACTGCAAACCAGTGGACTAGGACTATGTTCTTTGAACATGTGGTATGTCTCACTTCTTTTTCTGCTGTCTCAACCTGTATGAATAGCAATGTTTTTTGTGCCTTTGAATAAATATCTGAATAGTTGTAAAACACTGGCATCAGAAAACAAGTTGGCATCATTAAAAACGTTCTGGATTTCATCATACTGAAATCTGTTTAATATCAGGAAAGTTATTTGAATCAAGTATCCCCTTTTTAGTAAGACATCTAGCTGTACTTGTTTAAGAATAACCCCGTAGAGGTTGCTTGGCAAACCTCCCAAAAGCTTTGTGAGACACTACATTTCATTGTGGGGATTTAACATTAGTACTTGTGTACTTGTAGAGAAACTTAAAAAGTCCAGCTGGCACAAAATCAGCACAAAACTGGCACCACAATCCTGAATAAACTCCCTCTGAGATTTACATTTCATTCATGTGGATTACATCTGCTTAATTGTATTGCCCCAAAGCACCTGAGCTCCCCCTCATCTCAAGCGTGTGCTGGAGGAGAATGTCATCCATAGGTTTTCTGCATGTAATTTTTCCTGTTTCACTCCATGTCAGCAGCAAAGTGAGAGGCAAGATTTTTTTCATCACAAAACAGCTTTTAGGACACAACTTCATAGCTGCAGGGCAAGTTGTGTTGATGTCACATACCTGGGCAGCATTGCAGGCCTATCTCAGGTTAAAGTTTCTCTGATGGACTGGCTGCACACTCTCCGTTTGGGGAACCCCACATGAAGACAGCAGAGATAGAAACAGAGAAGAAAATAACACCCTGATATCCTGCAGAAACCAGGCAAAACTTCACCATACAGTATTACCATAACATGGGCTGCAAAATATTTTTGTATGGTCCATTAGTAAAGTTTGGTAAGTAGTACTATGAATAAGAGTCTTTTCTAATACAAATATTTTACATAACCTCTGATTTGAAAGTTCATCTTATTGAAGAAGGCATACAGCAAGAACAAGCCACTGAAGAATATATACTGTTATTATACACCCAGCAAAAAACCACAGTTACTTTGACTTCTTAGTAAGAGAAAGGTGTTTTTAGGGGCATGACACTTCCACGTACAAAAGTCAGCAGCAACCTGAACAACAGCTACAAGTCACAGTACCAGAGTTTGTCCATATCCACTGCTTAGAATAAAATTTTCCTTAGCCTGTGCCTCTGTTTAGGCCTCACCACCTGGGAATGTGATTATTCACAAGTACATACCCATTCTTAAAATTCACTGATATGCTGCTACATGGCTCAGCTTAAGCAAGATTTCTCCAAGACATACGTATAAAGAAAAAAAAAAATTATAAGACCATTCTTTTAAAAAATTTCTAGTTCTAAATTATTTTTCTTATGTTGCTAGATCTACCACAGTAGAAACCAGCATTAAAAAAAAGTTGAAATTTACAAAAGTTAGTTAGTTTTTTTATTTTAATAACACAAACAATTTAGATATAGCCACAAATATGTTTAGATATATCCACCTCCAGAAAATAGAGATACAGGCAAAATTACTATCAAGTTATTAATCCAATTGTGATATTTAATCTATGGACAACATATTCTACAATGAACTTTAAGGATGAGGCTGGGGCCCACAGCTGACATAGTAGTTCAATAATTATGCATGCATAGCAATCTGATAAGATAAAATCTTACTGGAAATTTGGAGTAATAATAACTGATACTGTAAATTCAGGGAAAATAGAAAGAGTAATATTTATATCTTCTATAACTACACAAAAAAAATTTCATTCCTCTGATCCCCCAGTCTGCAATGAATGATAGAAACTTTTATTGAAAATTTTCTTAAATTTGCCACGCTAAATTTGCTTTCACTTAGGCCCTTTCTGAGCCCACATTGATGCTAAATCATTTGTGTATTGTGACTGGATTAGAAGTAACTTCCTGGTGTAAAAATAATATGTAAAACTGGTAAGAGGAACTGCCTTGATTGAGTTGAAAATTCTTTAATGGGCAAGGACTTTCCTAGTATTAAAAATCAACTACTTCATAGAAAAATAACAATGTTCAATGACCTGTAGTTCATATTTTACTGCTAATTTGTTGTATGATATCCATTCATGTGCATGGACTATCTAAGCTCAAATGATGCACATCAGCTCCAGGCAACTTTGCTGTTGTTTAGAACTAGTCCTGAATCAGGATTTACTCTATGTTTTCTTCTACTTGATAATTTAGCTAAAGGAAAATAGCTTATCTAATGGATTGCACTTACCCTGAGGGACTTCAAGTGCCAGATGAAAAAGCTTTGAATAAAAAATGATCAGATGAGACAAGGAAGGATGAAGTGTACAGATAAGCGTAAGGAAAGATGTTTTCCAAAAAGAGGCAAAGAAAAGCTTTTAGCGATGTATTCCTTATTCAGACTTTTTTTTCAAGATTGACTCATTGTATGAAGAATTTTAAAATGTGGCCATGTCTGGCAGCCAGGATACAGCAAACAAAGCCACTGATATATCCAGTCTGTTCATGGATATGTTCCTGAGGAGCAGGCTGCAAAATAATTTTGTCTTCTGGAGACTGCTAACCCTCGGTGTATACCTGAGGGTTATACACTTGAAAAAATATGACTTTGCATTTAATACTTGAATGTTGTATTGTTAAGTATTCAGGAATGGCTCAAAAATTGCTCAGCTGGAAGAAAAAGAAAGCTAAACAAAACACCTCAGACTTGTGTTTAATGCAATGTGATTTAAGGAAAAGTGACTCGTTTTGTTACTGTTGCCTCCTAAATGTAATGCATTGCCTCAGTTTTGAAGATTTTTCTCTCTTCCATATAGCCTCAGAGGCCTCACTCCCACAATGCCTGCTAGTTTTTCCCTTCAATAATACATGACTATAGATAATAAACTTTCAGTGTCACAGATTCCACACAATCTCATGCTTATTCACCAGAAAATGTCACTTTCCTTCAGATATGTTTTCAGTTACAAATGCCTTGCACATTTCAGTGGCTTGCTCATGCTGAGCACTTCATCCAGGCTTGAATCTGATCCAGCTCTCAACATAAGCAGTTGCAAGAGTCGTATTGGCTTGAGTAGGGACTAAACGAAACTCTGTCGCTTTTATCCTCATTTCTATGTGTTCAGTCCCAAGTGAAGCACTTAAACAGATGCTAAATTTATGGTTAGTCCTATTCCAATCAAGAGATCACTCACATGTCTATAATTAAGCACAAGCAAAAGTGGGAGCATGTACACATATATGTATATGGTTATATGTACATGTTATTAAATTACTGAAGGCTGCAGAGCTTATGGAAGAATCTGACTTATCACCTTAAATGTTAGAATGACATAATCATGGAATCATAGAGTATCTCAAGTTGGAAGGGGCCCACAAGGGTCATCTAGTCCAACTCCCTGCTACTCTCAGGACTACCTAAAACTAAACCATTTGACTAAGGTTATCATCCAGTCACTACTTGAACTTTGATAAGCTTGTTGCCATGACCACTTCCAGGGGAATCTGTTCCAGTGGTCAACCAGCCTCACAGTGAAGAACCTAGTGTCTAATCTGGACTTCCTTTGAAATAGTTTTATTCTAAGTCCTGTCTTATTTCTGATCAGCAGAAAGAGGGGATCAGTGTCTCCACTTATGCTGCTCCCCCTTGAGCACGATGTAGCCTGTAAGGGGGTCCTTTTCTTCCCCAAGCTGAACAAACCAATGACCTCAGCTGCTCCTTCTAAGTCTTGCCCCTGAGGCCTTCTACCATCTTGGCTGCACTCCTCTGGATACACTACAATAGTTTGGTGTCCTTGTATTGTGGCACCCAAAACTGCCCCCAGCACTGGAGGTGAGGCTGCCCCAGCTCAGAGCAGAGCAGGACAATCCCCTCCCTTGCCCAGCTGTGATGCTGTGCCTGGGGCACCCCAGGACAGGGTTGGCCCTCCTGGCTGCCAGGGCACTGCTGGCTCATTGCCATTTACCCAAAACCCCAAAACCCTCTTTCTGCAGGGCTGGTCTCCAGATAGTCTTTATTCTGTAAATTTTTCAGAAGTCAAAACTTTGAAGAAACTAACCCTTTTTGATGAGCCTTTCATTATATCTGACATTTTTCACAAATAAGTGCAGTGCAAAGTCTTACTCAAATTTGTTGTGACACAGACCTGATTTTGTGGTTGGTCTTACATATAATGATCAGATTAATAGTTTGGGTGGATTATTTTAAATCAATAATTTAGGCATTGTTCAAATTCAGTTTGTTTGCAATCTATGATTAATTACCTGAGTTTTGAGTATGGTTTCTGTATTCTGATTTGATGCCTGAATCTTCTGAGAACAGGAAAAGAAGACAGAAACAATAATTAGTACACAGTCAAAGTAAGCACACCTGTAAACACATGAACGACTTGGTATAATATGAAAATAAATGTAAACAAAAATGTCTTGATAAATAGTACAATAAAAAACTGTTTGTGTAAAATAATTAAACCAGTATTTTTGCTACGTTCAACCCTCTGTAGTTAGTTCAGTATATCCATTATCAAAATGATGCACAATACTAAAAGTGCCACACTGCTGAAATGAGAAAACTAATTTTTGCAGGGACAAGAGGTATTGAACATGATATAGAACATATTATTATATGTGTAGGTATAGCATGGAAGCAAGAGCATAGGTTCTTTTCTTCTAAGATGTTGCTAGTACAACTGACAGAGGATTTAACTGACCCATTGCAGGCAGTACCATTATACCAATAACATAATTGGTCACTAAGAAAAAGCCTAGATGATACACAGCATCCTTTTCATACTTGTGTGACAAGGCATGGGAAAAAAAAAAAGAGCAGTAAAAATAATAACAATTATTTGCCTTTAAAATGCAACACAATGTCAAAAGATTTTAAATAATGCCTAGGATGACAAGGGTGGCTATAAGCAGCAGCAGGAGTGCAGTTGGCTTCTGTGCATGAGGACAGTTAACAGTGAGCTCTTCACGCTTTATTCAGACAATTACAGGAAAAAAGGGAGCCTGAGAAGAGAAAATAAATCCTTCATGTGGAAAAGAATGACATAGAGAAAAAGGCCTGAGATGAGACACCTGTGACCAAGTGGACACAGGTCCGGACCCGATTTTCTCCACAAGTCTGTTGCAGACCTTCATCTGGAGTTTGATGGCATCTCACAGGTTCCTGGGGAAACAGCCTACCCTGTGCAGGACAGACATATTCATCTTCTTTCAGAATTGTAGGACAGAGATTCCAGATTGTGGGAAAGCTTACATTTAAAAATAGATATGTATATATAGGAAGACATGAAGTATTTGGTGTCTTAAAAGTCACAAAGTTAGTCTTTCACTGAAAAAGAGAACAGATTGCACTGGTAACCATACTGTTGGTTATTGTGGTGCGGTTTTTTGGGTTTTTTTAATTTTTGGGGGGTTTGGGGGTTTTTTGTAGTTTGTTTGGTTGGTTGGTTGGTTGGTTGGTTGGTTGGTTTTTTGTTGTTTTTTTTGTGGGCTTTGGTGGGGGTTTTTTGGGTGTGGGTTTTTTTTGTTCGTTCTGGGTGGGATTTTTTTGATATTCTGGAATTGATACAGTCAGGAAAGAAAAAACATATTAGGGATGGCTAAGCAGGTATGCCAAGAAATACTTGTTCATAGCAAGAAAACTTGAGAATCTTGTAGCCTTAGGTCTCATGTGATTTTTTATACAATTAAGTTTAATAAAATACACCATTTAACTCTTTTACATTGAAATGGTGTGCCTGGAAAAAAACAATGCATTCAACATGATTTTTCTCATAGAGATAAAAGCAAGAAGCAACTTCACTGGGAAGTGTGTTGTACTCTGGCAACTAAAACAACTTTAGAAACATAGAACTGGGACTGTGTCTCCCAGTTCTGTCAAATGCACAGACACTGAGATTAACTCTGATGGTAATTGAGAGCAGAATTTGAAGTTGTCAATTTACTGCTTAGGTGCTGTCTATTCCTTAAACATTTGCTTTGTCTAAATGTAGCTTATGCAAATTTAAGAACAGAATCAGGGGTTCAGCAAGTGCAAATATTCCTTTAGCTAGTGGAAAATTAAACATCTTTAGTTAGATGTTGGAGCATGTTATATAAAAAATACAACATTCTCAGGAGAGAACACCTAACATGATGTGAATGCTAATCACTGCGGAAGAAAATAAATTTGTTCCTCTTTATCTCAAAATTTAACTTAAAGTATTTGTAAAACGCCAAGCTTTAACCTGGACTGTCATAATTTTGAACTTGTCACTATGTTACAGAAACCATTTATGCCCTAGATGGTTTACTGTTCTAGAATTTAGTTGATCAGAAGGCATTGATGGGAACTTGAGGCAAGTATTCCACTGAAGTGGATAGTATTTTAATGATGGCTTATCCAGCTAATAAGCTTCACAGGAAGCTGCTTTTGTCCATGAAACCAAAGCAAAAAATCATTTGTAACTATTTTGTAACCATTATACCTACAAAACAAATCTTTTCTATGTAATCCTTTTCTGGTCAAGAAATTAAAATGCATTTCATAGATGTTGATTTAGGGGTTTTTTTCCTAATTAATTTTTTCTTTGTTTTCTAGGACTCTTCAGAATTTTAGTAGAGAAAACTCATTTCTTCATCTGAAAACCTCTTTCACATTTGGCTCATGAGCAATAAAAGTATTTGAAAGTGTCTTGAATTTTTTTTTTGAAGATTCAGTATATCCTCAAAAAGTTCTGCCATGAAAGTATATATCATCATATCGTATCATATCATATCATATATCATATATCATATCATATCAATCATATCATATTGGTGTAAAAGATTCTCATCCCAGTCGGATGTCAACTTCAGGTATATGGTAAACAATTCAGTTTCATTTACATTTTGTCATTAGATGTCACTTATATTTTGCTGTGACTTTATCATGTATCATATACTTTATTTCAGGTCATTACTAAATTCACAAACCATGAATTTAAACATCCCACATTTTTGACATGTTATTCCACATGGTAAGTGTCAGGTTTTTTGAACAAAACCTAAGAATAACATAAGACTGAAATTGAAATATTTCATAATATTCTTCATCAACATAAGACTGATATAAATTGATATGAAATTAGTCTGAAATCTAAAAGCTAAGCTAAGTCATTTACAGCAGCTTCACAAAGAGATGAGATATGAAATGCAAATTCTCTCTGGCATGAAATAAAGTAAGTTTAAGCCATGTCATATATTATAAAGGTTTCTGTTGGTAGATTTTTGAGATACTGTCACTTTATTAGAGCGAGATATTAATAGGAGATCAATATGTAATGTTGGATTCCAATTTTAAATTGCTGGATAAATGCATATAGCAAATAAATAGGGAATTTTGTGACTATACCCTTTGCCAGAGATGATGTAATTTTAACCACATAGCATAAAGTACTGGGTTTTAATCTTTAATTACATTCTAAGATTTTAATAGTTAGATGACAGACTACCCAAGGAAGAATTACTGTCAGATGCTTTCCTTTTAAACTCTGGAAAACAATGCTCTGTTGAACACATGAAGCATTTATTTCTCTTGAATAAGACTTTCTCATTTTCAGCTTATTTTCTTTTTGTAACCATCTTACAAACCAGTAGTACAGCTGTTGCAGTGATTTTACTATTCACCTTTTTATAATTTCTTTCTGCTCTGAGCATTTCCATTTTACTAAGTCTCTGGTTTTTTTTTCTCAACACAGAAGAAATGCTCTGTCTGCAAATGACTTGTTCAGCATAGAAACATTGAGGATTCATATGGTGAAAATCACTTGTTAGGTACAGCGTGACACACAGACTTGTGATGTTGTGATTAAGTTCTTCTTGATATTACCAGTTTTGTGACACAAGATCCTGTTGTAAGTATTTTAATAGGACCTCATCAGAATACTGGAGAGCCAATAGTGGGAGACAATATATTCTGTTCTGATCTGCGCTACTGTAAAATCTCAAGCTAATAATGAATTTTTTTCTGTTCTAGTCTGCTCCTCTTCAGAAAGGGAATGTATGCATGTGTAAGAATGACACAAATATTAGCTTCACCCCTAGTTTTACAGGTGTTCATGGATTGGCAGTACCAGGATGCCATCTGCATTGTCCTATACCTGAGCCAACAACCCACGCCAAGAGCCTTAGCAGCAGATATGATGCAGAGGTAATTTAGGATTCTTGCACCCGTCTGAGCTTTTCATAGATTGTTCTTCCTCTCCTAGGTGTGTCTGCTCTCATTGATGAGAGCTTGAACATTCTTCAATCACATTCTGTTAAATGCCATATATTGAACCTCTGGTCCATGTCTCCCAAGCCAAAGCTTGATGCAGCTAGCTTAGTTGAGGCAACAAGCTATTTACAAAACTAGTTTTGCAGCTCTAACCTGTATTTTGTTAAACATCTCATCTGGAGTATGATAATAAACGTTTCATTTTATGATCCCCAAACTAGTCACAGAAACTCATTTCAGATATCCTGCCTGCAATATCTTGTAGTTTCTTCAAACCTGTCACTGACACAGGTGGTTTTTACAGTATTTCTTGTAGCACATTTTTCACTTAAAATGGTGTCTTGATTCCAACCTCACTTGTTGGTGTAAACCAGGAATAATTTTACTGAATTCAGCAGAGACACACTGCTGTGGCAAGGTCAGAAACCGACCTTTCTTGGGAGTCATTCCAAGTCTAGTACAAAAAGCTATTAGGTACGTCGTATTCAGAACCTGGCACAAAGTTGTAAATATAAGGTCAAAATTAGATATTTTTGTCATTATCTGACACATACTTTACTCCTTCTAAATGAAAATGTTGAGCTAATTGGCTCCAAAATACCTTTCAGCAACAGCTGCCAAGTTCCTTTTAATGGAGACTATGGAAGAATTTTATTTTCTGTCACTTTCTTCTTATAAGCAGATAGAAGATTGATCAGAGAAAACATAGCCAGATTTTTAAACCTTTTTTTCTTCCACACTAGGTCACCTGATTTGACACTTACAATATATCGGGGTTGAATGAAGGACGGGAACCCCAACGCTTGATGGTCAGGATTCGTTTTATTCGAGTTTCTTACCAGCTTATATACCATTTCAAACAGGTTAATAATTTTCACTACAATGATTAGATTATATGTTACAGTCAAACTCATACATATTAAAACACACTTGTTTGGAGAAGTTTTGATCCCATCTTCTGTTTCCCGTAAGCAGACCAAATCCCATCTTCTTTTTCAGTAAGCAGACATAACTCAATCTCCTGCAATCTCAAAGCACTGTTTGCTCTCGCCAGGGCATTTCTGTTACCAAACCAGTTATACGAATCAAGTCTGCTTCACTGTCTGTCCTGTGTATTCCTACAACAATACATCCTAGCAAAAAAATTTCTTTATTCTAAGAAGTGAGTAAGAAAATTTGTGTTTTATATGTTAAGCCACTACTTATTTTTCCATTTTCTCCAAAATTTTCTTGGATGTCCAATGCAAATAAGTGATTATATAGAAAATTCCCCCCAATATTCAAAAGTAAACTTTCAGTTTCTGCTGGTCTGTATTATCATCTGGAGATAAAATGGAGAGCTGTCTAACCTCTGGAAAAGCTCAGCATGCTTGGAGCCCCAGCAGCGCTCACTATAGCACAACATCTGTACCTATTTGTTAAAGCATCATTAAGGGAAAAGTGGATGTATCATCTCATTCCCATTGCAGCCATTATCTCTGGCCAGGAGATTTTGCTGTCCACATGGAGCAGCATATCATGTTTAGAGACACTGTCTGCCTGTTCTGTGGAAATTAGGCCCCTGACAGACTAAAACCTCCAAGATCTATGAGACCAGGAAGAGAGAGCAAAAGACTTTTTCTAGCCAACTGGTGAACACAGACATATCAAAGGAACTCTGGCTTTTTTTTCCACTTTCTAATGTACAATTTCCAATGTGTTGGATCATCCAGTTGGTGTTTGGTCACTAGTGGTGTCCCACAGCAACACAGTCCTGTTTATTGGGCACATTCCCATTTAATGTCTTTATTGATGAACTGGATGAGAGCATCAAGTCTACCATCATAAAATTTGCAGATGACACCAAGCTGGTGGGAATGTTGATCTGCTGGAGGATTGGAGGGGTCTGCAGAGGGATCTGAACAGGGTGGGTCAATGGCCTGAGACCTGCCATATGACATTCAACAAGGCTAAATGCCAAGTCCTACACTTCCATCATAACAACCCAATCCAGCACTCCAGGCTCGGGTCAGGGTAGCTGGAAATGAGCCCGGTGGAAAAGGACCTGAGGTCCTGATCAACAGCAACTGAACATGAGCCAGCTGCTCTTAGGTGGTCCAGAAGGTCAACAGCATCCTGGTCAGTATCAGCAGTAGGGTGGTTACTGTCCCTAGAGATGTTTAAGAAAAGACTTGATGTGGCACTCAGTGCCATAGTCTAGTTGTCAAGGTAGTGATTGCTCACAGGCTGTACTTGATGATCTGAGAGATCTTTTCTAACATAATTGACTCTGTGATTCTGTGATTTTGTTATTTGCATGGCAGGGTTTTGGTAACAGGAACTTTACAGGGGTGGTTTTTATTAGAAGCTACTGGAAGCTCCCCCCATGTCCAGCAGAGTCAGTGCCAGCTGGGACAAAGACACCGCTAGACTAGGCTGAGCCCATCAGTGACAGTGTCTGCACCAATTGGAGAGCAGGTTTAAGAATGAAATAAAGTTATTGCACAGAAGCAACCTGTGGACATAGAAGACAGTAATGAAATTTTGTAAGAGAAACAATTCTGCATATACCAAGGTCAGTGGAGAAGGGAGAGGAGCAGCTGTTCCAGGTGTCAGACCAGAGATTCCCCTGCAGCCCATGGTGACAAACATGATGAGACAGATATGCCCATGGAGGTCCATAGTAGAGCAGAGATCCACCTGCAGCCCCTAAAGGACTCAGTGCTAGAGCTGGTCAATGTCCAAAGCAGTCTGTGATCCTATGGGAAGCACACACTGGACCAGGCTTCTGGCAGGACCTGTGGATCTGGGGAGAGCAGAGTCCACACTGGACAGGCCTCCTGCCATGGGGGTTCCACATTGTAATAGCCTGTTCCTGAAAGACTGCACCCCACGGAAGGAACCCATGCTGGAGCAGTTTGTGAAGAACTGTAGATGATGTGAAGGACCCATGCTGCAGAAGTTCTCGAAGGACTGGTTCCCATGGGAGGGACACCATGCTGGAGCAGAGGAAGAGTGGCGAGTCTTCCCCTGCAGAGGAAGGAGTGGCAGAAGCAACATGGATGAACTACCCAAAACTCAGGACTTGGATTACAGGTGCACAAAGCCCTGAACTGCAGCAGCTTTGCTGGGTGACCCAAACCAACAGGTTCCGAGCTGTACAATGTGGAAAATGCCACTTCTCTCCTGTTCATGCTAGTGATGAGATTAGTTATAACAGGGACCCATCCCATGGTAACTGAGACTGCAGGAGCATAATGGGGATGCATCTTCAGAAGGTAAACAACATGAAAAGCATGGAGAATTCTTGTTTCGTAGCTTTATCTGCTGTTTTTAATTTTACAACAGATATGAGTTTTACTACAATGCTTTGATTTACATATATACAAATATTTTGTAACAAGCTTGGACTTTTAGTATTAAAAAATTAATACCAATCCTGGTAATCAGGAACAAGAAAAATACAGTTTGGAGCTTTGTACACAAATAAACATTTGCAGATAAATTTGCATTAGCTCTTGTATGTGTGATCTGAATTCACTATATTGAAGCTGTTGCCTTGTTAGTCTTGGCAACATGCTGCTGAAAGAAACACAGCAGTTGTAGGGAGGTTCATTCTTTTCCATCAAAAATGTATACCTAATTAAATGGAACTACTTGCGCTTTCATTTTACCTCAAGCCTCCATTTGTCCAGAAAGAACAAAAACTGGGATCTTGTACCATGACGGTCCTTTGTGCGACAAGCTGAAAAAAAAACAAAAAAAGCTTTTTATTTCAACCTAATTACTTATTCAGGTGTTCACAGGCACTATTTGTCAGGAAATCCAGTTGAAAGTGCGTAGTTCTTCCTCATAAAAAGAGAGAATTTGATATTAATTATTGCAGACCTTTTAGTCAACCCAAGATCCTATTCAACATTTTGACTTTACAGGTGGTATAAAATCTCCTAGTACAAAATATGCTCTTGCATTCTGGTGAGATCTCAGGTCCTTACATACAATGTCTATTTCCTGCCATGGCTTCAAACAATGTTTGTTTGTTTGTTTGTTTGTTTGTAGTGTTAGAAGAATTCCAACTGTGATTTTCTTTGTCTGTTGCAAATGTTCAACAATTTACAGGTGAAATTTCAGGTCATAGTTTTTTTCATACTTTAAACATATAAAGATTAAGGAATGAATGTGCAATCAGCATATAGGGAATCCAGCTTTTACACGAATGAAATCAATGTTTCATCTTCTTAAATCCCAGTGAAACTCATAACATCTGCATTCACTGTTACCACTCTTTTGTGTCTCCTTAAACTAAATAAGTTCTTTAGGGAGACAGTTTGGTAAACTGGAAAACACAAGTGATAAAAATTTGTTTTTCTTTCTGGCATGATATGGAAAATGTCCAAGCACTTGTTTCTAATAAAAAATCTAACACTTTCTATTATGGTTTTTCTTGTTATTGTTCCCAAAGACTCTTGTCTTTTATTTTGTTTTAAAGAGAAGGTACATCTAGCCTTTGTTACAGAGCATGGAGGTGTTAGTAAAGAATCTGTTCTGAATGGTGTCTTCATGGTTCTGTGCACAGGTGTGGACTTGCGGGATCCTCAGCACAAGTCAAAGAAAGGGGGTTTCCAAGTCTCTGTACTCCTCTGCGTTTACATTTTCTACAATGAAAATCTCCCTTGGCCAAAGTGTATCCCTCCTGACAGTGACTGGGAGAGGAATGTGCACAGAAGTTTAGATACTCATTCTTGGCCTGCTAAAGTCACCAAATCTGTGAGGCACCTCTTCTAGGACAGAGAAAAATGTTTAATTTTGTTTATTCAATTGCAGTTTTGAGACTTTTCCATGACTACATTTGTATAGAGACTGTGTTTGGCAATGGGAAAATTTTAAATCTCGTAAGCAATTCTTCCATAAAAAAATTCTTTTAGAATCTGAGTTATTTGACCAGGATTTAGATCCTTATCCCAGCATATCCCTTTAAAGCAAATGATGGAAACTGCAAACCCATGAACTCCTTTCCTTCCTATACCCATATCCTCCAACAAGCAGGAGGCAGTGTCATTGAACATACTTGCTAACAATGTGTTGAATACTATCCAACACACATAGGTAATAAAATAAAACTGTAAAAAATTATTTGAGTTTGATATTTTTGGTGCCTAATTTCTGTACATGTCCTGTAGTTATAGACCAGCCCAGCCGTGGTACTCTATCTGAGTTGTGCATAAATATAGAAGAAACACACAAACAACCCATTTGTAGGTTTTGATGCAGGCATTCTAATATTATCATGTGGAGAAAGTGATAAACTTTTTCAAATTGTGAGTTACAAAATGTGTTGGGACAATTACAATTCATGGATATTTATGATTGTGTGTAGCTCTCTTTATCAGTCTATTTCTCCCCATTCTTATTAATCATAAGATATACAAATGTTTTATAATACAATAAAAACGTTTGTTGTTTATTTAAAATTGAGATTTATTCAAATGTAAAATTTTAGTTATAAATAGATATGCTTTATACTTCTAAATCTAAATGGTTATTACCTCTGCACTTTATGAATTTTAATTTTAGTGATACTGTCTCTGAAATAATTTTACAATAGCAAAAGAAATCCTATAAAGCTATTTTTTGAAAAGAAGTTGTAGTATCAGATATCATAATTGATCAAACCATTTAAAATATACCACCCCATTAGATTATCTGAGATTTTAATGTCCATATAGAAAGAAAATGAAATGAAGAATCAGTTTTCTTATAGATGAATGCTATAGACTTAATGAAATATAGATTAATAAAAGAGAAAGATACAGCTTGTTACATTCTGTCTTTAATGTAAATATTGTAGCAGGATGTAACCCACTGTTTTCTACACATTTTATTCAGACAAGATATTTTTTGAAATAATGACTATTGTCATTTAATACTGCATGATACTACAGACCATTAGATTTGAAGAGAAGCAGCAGATATATAAAAATAAGTTTGGAGCTGGTGAGTCTTTACAATGAAATGCCTGGAGTTCAAGTGGCAAATATTAATTTCTTCCACTATGTTCTTATGCTTGTGGCTATTAGAATTTTAGTGCATGCTCAAGAATAAGAAGAAAATAAAGGGAGTAGGATCACCAAATAATTACAAAGCAGGCCCTCCTATCTAGGACACACACACATGCATTGCAATGCTGTATCATCAGGGAACCAATTGCATCCAGGAGCCTTTTGGAAAAAAGATGTAGCAACATCTTTGCTCCTATTTGAGGAATGATACAAGGGGCTATTTTTGAATGATTAATTAAAGGGAATCAATCTTCATTGCATTGCCACTGACATGAAAAGCACTGTAGCTGTGCAATAATCACATGCAATTATTCAACTATCCCTTTGGCAAGGACAACGTAATTAGTCCTGGTAGTGTCAAGAGATTTTCTTTATACCCAACAAATTGGCAGTTTTAATCAAGTGTTGCTGAAAATTTATCATAACACAGGGAAAACAATAGGTGAAAGTACAAGGCCCCAAGCTGTGTGAATCCTATCTACAACAGTACAAATTTACAATACTCACAACATGATGAATGCTACCAATCCTCGAATAAGCTGGTTATAATTTGGTATCAGTATCACACACCATAGTTCCTGTTTATTTAAAATCATGGGCACAACCCTTCTCATGCCTCATTACTTAGCCTGCTTCAAGCCTTCATACCTTTTATTGTGGTCCCCTGTTATCATGGATGATCCTGAGATTCAGGAGGTGTCACGTAGCTCCAAGCTCCAGGCCTACCGAAAAAAAACCACAGCTCAACCCAGGATCATTCAGCCTCATCCAGTGCCTGAGCTCTGAACTCCCATAAGTTGAGCCTCCCACATTCAGAGGCAACAGAGAGCTAGAAACCCTTGTAGTGTGTGGCAAAATGAAACCCGTCTGTAATGAAGTTAGTAAGCTGTATCTTATGTTCTGTAGCCAGACTCTTGGCAGACATTTAACAGGCACTGATGTTTAAGCAGTCTTGCGCCCCTAGGCTGTGCCACATTTTGTCAAATTGGCTCGTCCCTGCTTGTAGTCACATTCAGCTATGAGGTCAGTCATATTTCTGCTAATATAGATTTATGCCAATACTGAATTTGGTTGCAACTCTTGCATTAGCATAGCTGGAGGAAATGCCTTTAAAATTGCCGTATTACAGACAGTGGGTTCACTGTATACAGAGTATTGACAAGAGAGAAATCAGACTTACAGAGGGAGGCATTGGAAAAGACAACATGCTAAAATTGATTGCACATCTGAGATAGTACCTGTCTCAGTACAGATAGATCCATCTGTATTTCACATACTCCTGTATGAGGTAACTGTGCATGCTGGTTTCTTTGCTAAATCTTAAAGAGATATTGCATGTTAATTTTTTTCATTACATATTAATTTTTATATTACATCCAGTATAAGTCCAGTAAGACTGATGACATGGGCAGCTCTTGTCAGTACATCTGTGACAAGGTTGCTTTTATCATTACCTGCCATTCTCACTGTGGTCATTTGACTACTAGTAAGTGAAAGAAAAATATGCCCTACAAATTTACATCTAGAAAAACAGTCCAGTTCAGCAAGCCTAGAAAGGTAATATTTAGGTAATGAAAGGCAACACTTTTTTTACTGTCTTGGAAATTAAAATTTGTTTTAATCTGCAAAACTTAACAAGGATCCATGGTCTGTTCTCTACAGAGTAGAGTTAGAGAACTGTTAGTGATATAAACCTGTAGTACTTAGGGCCAGAAGAAGGGGAAGAAAAACCCATTTTGCCCCCATAAATGTGGTCTATTTTTTCACCTCTTTGCAGATTGAAAAGAGGAGGAAAAAAGGTCTTTTCATTCCTCTATTCTTTTTTCTTTTCCTTTTTTTTTTTTTTAAACAGCTCTAAACACATCTCTTACAAGTGCTGCTGGCCTATATCACAACTCAAAGAAATCAGCAAGATAACAGCAGAAGCATTGTTCTTTCTGCCTTCAAGGGTTGTGTTCAGCTTTATAAACTATCTATTTCTGCTAGATACGTTGCCCAGTGACTTCATACCTTCTACTTTTCCTTGTATTTTTCTAAAGGGAGAAGTAGCATCTTGTCTTTTTAATATCCACTGTCTCTGAGATTACTTTTGAGCTTAGAATGCAAAACTTTCCCTCAGGCTACATTTCCATTTTCAGTGTTTTATAACCTCATGAGTGGAACTGCATTGCACACTGACAGAAGCATACATTACTTGTGGCAATGTGTTGGCTTGTTCCGTTGTATTGCATTTAGTTGAAGGAACATCTTCCTCCACCCCTCCACTCATCCCCCACACCCACACTCCCAGGAAAAAGAAGAGGGAGGAAAAGAAAAAGAGGAAGAGACAAAGTAGAGAAGAAAAAGAGCACAGTCACATACACAGGAGATCTTGTGTATAATCTGAATTATTTCTAGCCCTGTAGAGGTCTTTTATCTTAATGACTTCCCTAAAAATTTGTCTTGTCAAACAAAGTTAAAACCTTTTGCATCGTATGAGTGGAAGCAATTTGGAAACAGCATAGCACAAGATAAAAAACCACATTGGTTTGGCAGAATCATGCAAATGCTGAACAAATATAGTTACTACCAGAGAATTTTGATTCTTCAGCATTACATTTCTTTGAGCATACTCTATTCTTGAGCTATATAACTAACAAAGCATGTGTGAGTACACACGAGTGGATGTGTGTGCTCTCTTCTGCATTCCTATGAGACATTAATGCCACAACAACAGTATTTCAAAAAATTCAATTTTTCTGCACTGACATACATAGAAAATGTATAGACTCAATTCATCTTGCAATGCCTGATGTATAGATATGCGTGTATATATATATATATATGTATTTTTTTAGCATGCTACTTCCAACCCTTCCATCAAAGTTTGTCATTCTTTTTGTCAGTCTTTCAATGCCTTCTAAGTCAGTATTTCAATAAGATGGGTAGTCACAAAAAAGCACAAAGCAGAGATGAATATTAAGGAATCCATTATGCTGAAAGAAAGAGAAATTGGAGGAAGAAAAGTAGTAGGAGGGAAGATGTGATGAAATGTGTAAGGAAGGAGACAGGAAGGGGGTAAGCATATAATAAACTACTCTGAAGAAATTAGGAAGGAGAGAGGAGTTTGCAGCTGTATTCTGTCCTAAGGAGGCTATTAGCAGTAAATGAATTCTTAATGAATTTGTGAAGAACTGAACTGATAACAATGTCAGCAAAATATAAAGTACAGGAAACATCAGCAACCAAAGGAGAAGCTATCAGTGGAAAGGTAGAAAGGAAACAAAAATATATAATAAAGTGGATGGAAAAAAGTCAAAATCTCAAAGCAAATATCTATATTATTTGTTCTTTTGTGTTGTCTGATTGTTTTTTTTCCCACACATGAGTTGAAGGTCTGGGTGGGTGGTGGTGAAATCAAAAGTCTGAGGGCCTATCTGACCCCGCAGGAATTTGGTTAATAGTAAGAAACAGAGAAAAAATGCTCACTGATAGAAGGAAAAGATTGGATAAAGTTCAAACTACAACATACAGACTTGTGAAATCAAACTTGGATCTGGAAATTTTGGGTTATGTTTTAGTGACTCTTCTGATTTTTTTCTTTGCAAGTTATTATTATTATTATTATTATTATTATTATTATTATTATTATTACTCATGAGACCTTAGGTTGAAATTTTTGATTGAGTACTAAGTATTCAAGAAAGAACGTTTAGACATTCTTTATCAGACAAACTTCGTCTTTATCAGACAAATAAGTGTACAGATGCTGAAACTGCCTACCTGGATATCCTATATTTAGTGGCCAACTGCTCTTTGGAAATATGACAAGAGAAAATTGAAAGCAAAGTCTCCTAGACAGAAAATAAATCAGGCTTCTTTCTTCCTCCTTCCCTTGGCCTGTAAGGACCCCAGGTATTTTAAATTTCAGAATTTCCAGATTCCAGAAAAACAGAAAACAGAAATGAAAGTTTACAGGAAAAGGTTTTCTTATCATGTTTTTTCACCTGTATTTTTTTAATGTTTCTCTCCTTCTGTCAAATCCTCAAAATCCTCTACCTGGGAAATGCAAACCCAGGTGATTTCTCCTTCAACTTACTCCCATTTTAAAGGATTTTAAAAACTGTATCATAAAAGGGAGATGACTAAATATAGATGTAGAAAATCATATCATACATGAAAGATTCATAATACCCCCTCCAATATTATAGATATTAAAGGCATATATTGACAAAGAATTATGAAAAGTGGAAAAATGAATAAAAACTAAGCTTGGCACTCAGATGTTTTCATGAAGTAAGAAATAAGATGGTGCAAAAATATACTCTTGTTTTTAAGTATGATGTGAGCACTTAAAGACCAGAGTCACGACATCCTAAAGTAGATTTGAAAATGCTTGGGTCACTTTTAGAGATTACTTTGTGGCATTGAAGTCACTGGACACTTCTGAAAAAAAATCTCAGTAGATCTGATAAATTGTTCATGATGAGTACTTCAATCATCTCCAGATATGAAGAAGGAGGTGCAACAAGAAATATTAAAGAGCATGGAGGCATGTCTGAATTAAGGTCAGAAGAAACAGAAGACATGACTATATAGGATTACAGGCTGAGACTACAACAATTTATACATTCTCTCTTGCTCACCCTCCATGTTAATGTCTGGGTTGAAATTCTTTCTGTTAATGAGGATTCTGCCATTAAAATATTAAACTTCATATCACTAAAAACTGAGGGGCCATCTTCAGATTCTCCTTTTCTCACATCCCACACAAGACCATCCTGTATTGAATGAAAAGGTTCAGCTAATCACAAATGAAATTTTATTTTACCTGTGGTTATTTCATAGAATTGGTTTTGTTGCTGGAATTCAATTGTGCTTTGTCCTGTTTTGCTATTCTGGAGCAACTCATTGGGCCCCAAGTATACAGAGTTATGAGACAAACACTGAAGCTTGATGTTGCGCAATTTACCTAAATGCATACAGTGAAATCCATTGGGGTCCTCTGAAGATTTTGTAGTCAGGTTAACATTAAAAGGGAAATGCTCAGTTGTGGCCCATTCCTGCTCATTTTCAAGGTAATCAAAGGATTTGCAATAACATCAGCTGGAATAGGTTTAGATCCTTTTTAAAGATTAATCCTTGATGTTTTACGGCAGGTGGTTTATCCATCATCTCAGTGCCAATTCTGTAAGAAAACATGCAGAAAGTCAGAATTTGTAAATGTCATTCTATCATTCACTGTGGGGTTTAATATTATGTGCCAATGTTACAAACAAATGCCTCCAGGAAAAGTAAAATCTCATCTTCTCTCAGGATATTAACATTTACAAATATTTGCTTCAGGTCTTTGGAGATGATAATATACTTCAGCTGTTATCTTTTGACAAGTTATAGAGATACGAAAAAAATCACGGGCTGAATTCTTCCTTCTTGCAATGCTATGGGTTAGGAGTAATTCCAGGAAGTCAAAGCATTTACATCAGACTAAAGCTAATTAACAAGAGCAGAATGGAGTCCAGAGTTACACTGTGAGACTCACACATAAGTGCAATCTACAAGAATAAATGTGTTTAATGTAACCTTCATAAGTCATCAACACAGACTCCTTCAATTTTGTTGTCTGTTTCTTCCTATTACAAAATGCCTTTGTTTAAATGTTGCTCTGACCTAGTTTAACAAAAAAACACACCAATAGTGTAAACCCCAACAAGTGAACTGATACATTATGTTTGTAAACAGTGGCATGTTTAATCAAATTGCAATGGATGATAAATTCAAGTGCTTGCTTTCTTCAGCAGGAAAAGAGCTCATGCTTGTATTTGTTTCATTTATATTTAGCTCATTTAGTTTACCATCCTCTTTCTTCTCTTTGCCCACTGGTTGTTGCATCTGCTGTTTGTGTTTTCCTGTGGAGTGAGGCAGCCCAGGGAAAACCCCTGGCTAGCTCCAAGCCCCAGCTTACACCACGAGCTTCCACCCCCAGACTGCTGAGGGACTCGGGTGGTGGATCAGAGAGGGCTGTGCCAGTTCCCCACAGCATAGGTGTGTCAGGTGCCGAGGACCAGGGTAAAGAGGAGTCTTCAGTGTGCGTCTCAAGGAGGTTCATTCCTCAAAGGGCACAGGGACCGAAGACCAAGTACAGTGACAGAGCCCAGACCTTTAAATGGGGGTGGTACAAGGGGAGGGTAAAATACAGCAATCAATCAAGGATAAACTGAGGAGGAGCTTGAGGAGGGGATTCTTGAGGGCAGAATACAGGAGGAGGGTACAGTCCACCCAGGCCAATGGGGCAGCAAATAACATGGAATTTGCCAGAACAGGGGAAAGGGGTAAGCACTGACTGACAACCAAAGAGGTGGGGTGATAAGCAAGGGACTGGTTCAAGGAAGGATTGGCATAGAATGTTCTGGAAAGAAGGGCAGGGTTAAGGGGGTGACTGACAACTGGGAAAGGGAGGTGACAACTCTGGAGGAAACCATTAATTTTAGGGAAAAATAGGAGTCAACCACTGAAGAAGATAATGAAGGCAAAAATACATACCACCACAGTGGGGTTTAAAGAACACAGGAGCTGAAAAGCAAAACAGTTACTAAGACAGATAATATTTGAATGATCTTCACTCTTTTTATTCTGAAAAAATATTAATCAGGGCTTGGCATGAAGGATGCTTCATAATCTATTTGATTATCTGTTTATTTGTGCTAACACTTAAGAAGCATCAATCTAAATAACTATTCCTTACTCTCCTCATGCTACAGGGCCAAATTAAAGAACAGTGTGTGACCAGAAGAACTTCCTACCTAAACAGAGAAGACAGATGGAAGTTCATTCTCAGGAATGAATGAGCTTACCTTTACAGTTTCTTGTTACTTTTAGATAGAGGTAGGGAGCAGTGCTCCAGAGATGAGACACTTTTTCTCAAGCTTCTTGTGGCTTTTTCAGTTAAACCGGGTAGAAACAACAATTAAATGTAGTGGTTTTGGTTTGCCAATCTGAGTTTCCTGGCCAAGGCACCAATAGATGCAGTGAGTTTAGTGCTGGCCAAACTCCAGTGCACCCACTAGAATTATTTACTCATTTTCTGCTGTGCAATAAGGATTAGGAGGAAAACAAAGCAGGCTCAAACTTTAATGGATATAAAGAAAACTTTATTAACAGAATTAAAAGAAAAATAATAAGAAAAAAGAATAAACCTTCAGGACACTTCTCCTTCCACATCCTCTTTTCTTTCCCTCTAACAAAGAGACAAAACATGGGACTTTCAGTCAATTTACCACCTCTAAAATAGTTTTTCTTCAGTTCTCTTAGGGAGAGGAGTCTCTCTCTTGCCATGACATGGAGACTTCTCCACAAGAAACAGTTCTCTCCTGGCTTCAATCTCACAGAGAATCAGCCACCCAGGAAATGGAAATCTGTTTGCCATCTGAAAGTTCCTCCCCTCAACTTACAGCTTTCCCCATANTAGAAACAACAATTAAATGTAGTGGTTTTGGTTTGCCAATCTGAGTTTCCTGGCCAAGGCACCAATAGATGCAGTGAGTTTAGTGCTGGCCAAACTCCAGTGCACCCACTAGAATTATTTACTCATTTTCTGCTGTGCAATAAGGATTAGGAGGAAAACAAAGCAGGCTCAAACTTTAATGGATATAAAGAAAACTTTATTAACAGAATTAAAAGAAAAATAATAAGAAAAAAGAATAAACCTTCAGGACACTTCTCCTTCCACATCCTCTTTTCTTTCCCTCTAACAAAGAGACAAAACATGGGACTTTCAGTCAATTTACCACCTCTAAAATAGTTTTTCTTCAGTTCTCTTAGGGAGAGGAGTCTCTCTCTTGCCATGACATGGAGACTTCTCCACAAGAAACAGTTCTCTCCTGGCTTCAATCTCACAGAGAATCAGCCACCCAGGAAATGGAAATCTGTTTGCCATCTGAAAGTTCCTCCCCTCAACTTACAGCTTTCCCCATAACTGTTTTCGAGGGCTCAGTCTTTGGCTAATGGGAGACACTTTTAAGGATGCGGTGTTCAGAAGTAAAGATTCTCTTCCTCGATCTCTAAGATCATCCTCATCTCTGGTAACAGAGGTCTTTTTCTTCTTCCCTGGGGGCAAAAGGTCTTCATCACTCTTGTCTCTCTCTGTTCAAGTTTCTCATTGGATCACATCTACTTCAACATCTGCTTGCTTCAGCATGGGTGACTTTGCTCACATCTACACTTTGAATGCTCCATTCCCCCCATGCTTTTCACGAATCACAGGGGTATTCTAATGTATTACAGTCCACCACCATGGCCTTACAAAAGAATTTCAGCTCCTAAGTTTGAAGCATTTCATCTCTGGACTTAAACTCCTACTTCTTCACTAACTTTGGTGTCTCCATGTTGCTCTCTTCATTTGCCTTCACCTTTTCCTTTCCTCTGGCTTGGGAGAAGATTGATGTCTGTAAGTTTCATCTGTTCTGGGGAGTTTTAGAGTGCTGAAAGAGTTAATCTTACCTGGGCCTCGCAGCAGGAACTTACCTCTCCCTGGAGCTGTTTACAGAGCTGTTTGGGGTGGAGAATTTTTCTGGCTGCACTGGGGGTGGCGGCAGCTCGTGGCCCAGCTAGGACTCAGTGGCAGCACACCACGGGCCAGTGGCTTCCCCGCCCCCTGCCCAGCAGCTGCTGGTGAAACTCAGTGATGATGGAATTTCAGAATTTCAGCTGCACTCTGCCTGGCCCAGCCCCGCACTGGGGCGAGCCTGGCCCGGCCAGGCCCCACAGGCCATGCAGCAGAGCAGGCATGGTCCAGTTACCTGTTCAAAGGCCGGAAGCAAGAGCGTTTTTTCCCAGGATTTGTTTTTAAATATGTTTTCCACTGAAGCGTGTTCAGCTCTTTTAAGTGGTTTAACAGGTTGTCATTATTCAAACTAGCCAACTGATTGGTTTTGTCAGGTCCAAAGGAACCTGCCAAGGTCCTCACAGGGAATCACTTCCATAGTTCATGGATTTTTTCTCAACTAAAAACTAAACTATGCTAACCAAGACATTTATTCAGAAAGGGTAGGGCATAGTCAGGAGCTGCAGCTGCAACCCTCTCCATGAGCATCAAGGACAGATATGATTCTTGGGGCAAGTAGTAGTTAAGCACTATACCTAAATTTCTACTGTTTGTTATAAACAATATTTTTTTAAACTTATTTTTTAAATCCTGTCTTGACACAATACATGTTTTAAGTTAAAAAACTTATGTTTCATAAGAGTGAATCACTTAAAAAATTACTTTAGGAAAGCACAAATATCTTTTATAATACTTTCTCCCATCTTTACATTTAAAAAGAAATAATTTTTAACTTTAGTTAAAAGTGAATTTTAAGACAGTTTAGTTTTCTTGTCATGCCAAAATGGATTATTTGGAACTTAGTCATACTTGAGTTACTCAGAGGGTATAAGCTTAGATATAAGTTTATAGTTGAAACTTGGGTCTAGACCTAAAGAAAAAGTACCATCAATGAACAGTGTCTCTTTTTCTCTTTACTGGTATTTTATTTAATCAATACAATTTATTTCAAAAGCCCATAATCTGCGTTCTCTAATTTGACAGCACTAACTTTCAGTGGTGACTTCCCCCTCTCCACCCAGCTTACATAAGGCCAAGAAGCAGTTCTTTCACACCTTTTATCACAGCTGGTCGTAGATTCAAGGTCTGGACTGATATTTACTCTGCAGTTATTACATTACGCATCATTATTTATTAATTAAAATTAATTGAGCTATTTGCTTTAATATGTTACAAATTAGCTTTAGAAATAGGATTATATCAGGGAGATAGCTTCTCACACTATTCCAAGCTCACTGTCTAAATAAGGCAGGGGATTTTCAGAGGATTCATCATTGCCTTAAATCAATGCCGAAAAAGGCTAATAAAACATGCTTGCTATCTATAACCCAGGTAACCGCCCCTGGCAGCTATGGTGAACATTTCCCACAGTTGAACTTTATGATAACAGGAACATTTTCTGCTAAAGAAAAAAGAAATAATTTACTCAAGCTCATATTGCAAGTCACTACTGAAGCCAAATGAAGATCTTAAAATTATCATGAGACACCTGTAACCTTCCTCTTCCTCCAGCATCTAGACATACTAAAAAGCACTAGCAATTCTAATTAATGAAATTAAATTTTTAAGGCCCTGACTGTATGGACTTTTTTTTAAAGCCAGTTTTAGAATCAGTTTTGTTTTACCAACACAAGAATATATATTTTCTAGGGAAGCTTCCATGTATTCTGAAAATTAGCCTCTTTCAATGAAAGCTAGCTGAGAGCAATGGTCTTATGTTGGAATAAGACTTGGCCCTTTTCTTCCATTCCCTCAAAGTGCAAGGAATCAAGATAACTCTCTAGTAAAATCAAATACAAAGTATGATTTAAGTCATACCCCTCAAATTATACTTATTTTAGCAGTTTTTCTTTGTGCCTATGAAGCATGAAAAAATAAAACTTAAGATAAAGGACCCTTATACTAAAGGCCAATGATAAGCATAAGCAGTAGGAAGTTAACTCCAAGGCCTGTATGTTTTTAGAACACTGTCTGCCAATTCTGTCAGAAAAGCAAGCCCATTCTCTCTGGTCTTTGTATGGTGGAAGCTGGCATTGTTACTGAAGAGTATCAAGGGGTCTCTCATGGGCCGTGGATTCCTGAATCCAGAACAGGTGCAGTCACACCCTCTCTACAAACAGAACTACTTTGTTTGAATAAGCACAGCAGAGAAGAATGGGATGTATTAATAGCTAAATAGTGTCTTTATTAACAGTGGAACAGCTGGCAGTTCTGTATGACAGCACTCATTCCAATCTATTTTATCCAATTGCAAAACTATAAGCACACCACATCAGGGAACTGAGGGGACCACACACAAGCAATCAGCCATTCAACAGCACTATAATTGCTTCACAGTTGGAAGTTTGTTCTGCTCAGCTACTGTTATTCTTTTAGTTTGAATTGTTGTTGCACTGCAACTATCTGGAATCTCGTGTTGTTAATGCAGATAAGCTTGCTCAGAAAAACTCCCTTTGTTTTACAAGCTTGCCTGCTGCAGGAACTGCTGCTGTGCCTCTGGGGATCACAAATGTCTCAAGTGCTAGGTACCACGCCTGAGACAGAGTCAGGCAGTCTGAACATCTTGGCTGTATCTCCCACAAAATGGTTACCCTGACAAGGAGAAAGAAATCCGAATAAACTCTTAAAATTCTGTTAGACCCTACTTGTGAATCTTTGCTAAAGACTTCCTACTGAGCAGAAGAATAGACTCTGTGAGTCTCTTTGAGATGTATAAATGGCTGAAACTCTACTACTAACTGTGATGCTGCAAGGAAGCTATTCTGGAAAGAATTGGTTTCAAGTACAATAGGGTTATACATGTAGATAATGAGTGTGTGTATGCACGTCTTAGTGTGGGTGTAGAGAAGATACAACAAGGGAAGGTATATTATATTTACTAGGCAATAAAGAAAATTCAACTTGATACTTTTGTATTCCTAAGGAAGTAAGAGTCTGCAGAATTCTAGGTTGCAGCTTGCAATACTGCTGCTGATTACTGCGTGATCTAGCAATATGCACACATCCTGATGCTAACGTTGTTCATTGTATCTTGATTTTGCAATTTCTTTCATCTGTCTGCCTTCTCATGGGTATGAGAATAAGTGAATACATTAACACCTTTTCCCTTCCTACCACAGTATAATGCTTATTTGTTAAGTTCTCAAAGTATCCTCCAGAGAGAAGATTAAAAAACCCTTGGCTGTAGCTATGCTAGCAGAATCCATAAAGATACAAAATTATAAAATCCTTCTACTTTGCAGGATTTTTAGCTTTCTGTTTTCTATCATTTCATGGGATTAAATACTCAGAGGATTAATTCTTATTCAAAGTTTGCTATTCAGTAGATCTCTCTCAGCCTTTATACAAAACAGCATTTCAGTACACTGTTGTGATTTCTTTGTTATGGCTTGACACACAGCTCTAGGTAAGAAAATAATGTGCTGTCCTGACTTGTTATCTATTACTGCTGTTTCAGGTTGTCCTTTTTTTTCTTCATCTCTGCTGATGCACTTTGTGGATAAATGAGCAGTTCTTATAGCATAACAATATATTTGTATGAACTAAGGATCACTGTTAAAACTAAAGTTAGTCTCCAAACAGCTTGGAAAATTCTGAACAGTAAGGAAAATATCCTATAAAGAAATCGTCAACCTTAAGAACATAAAATTTTTATTGAAATTGAGTTGTGAACTAGAATGTGCATATGGATGGTCAATATATGTTAAAAAAACCCTACACAAATGACAAAACAAGAACAATTAGGGAATCATCTAGGGTCATCTTTGAAAAAAAAAAAGCCAAATATAGGAATCATATGAAGGTGTAAGCTGTAATTGTGCATACAAAATCAACTGTGAGCAAAGCCATTAATAAACATCACCATTTCCCCCCGCACTCTCAGAGTTATTACATTAGTAACCAAGAGTGCAATTAATGACTAAAGGCTCATTTTGCCTGTGTTTCTAGACTTTTTGCTGTCTGCTTGAGAGGATTCAGATTTATACTAGGTTTCCACACTAGATTTGTACTTTTAGCTAGCACAAGATTTCTTTGACAAAGGGTGAAGCAGCTTAGAAGCAGATCCATAGTAAAACTTGTGATTTTGAGAATGCGAAGTACACTTTACACCAAGTTCAAGGGGACCATATCCAGTTGGGTTCCAAGTATTTAATGTCCATTAATGCCTTGGGAAGGCTGCCCTGAAACAGAGACTGGACAGAACTGGAGGATATAGTAGGTATTTATTGAAAGGGCTTTAGGGTACATTTTGAGCAGGACCAGAGTCGGACCAGGGCTCCACCCAAGGTGGACTTAAAATGCTCACAAAATGGATGACCAGTCATGAGGTCTTACACTTTTATAAGTTTTGGTCCATTTGCATATTGTGGTTTAATTTCCAATTACAGCTTAATATTGTGAAGTCTGATCCTTGTTTTCCTTCTTCAGTCCACCGTTGTTTATGCTTTTGGGCCTGAAATTTGTATTCCTTGTCCTTGGTCTTCAGCAGAGAAAGGATTTGCTTTGTCTACCTACTCTGTGAAGAGAGCTTACTAACACTTAGTATGAGGCTCAGAACTACACACCTAGGCAGCACAGAATCTGAAAAACATGAAAGCTGAAATTTAAGGCATCACCATTAGCAATGGGAGTGCCATAATCCATTATGTGCACTACAACATTGTTTCACCATGCTTCCCCTGGTAAATGTCAGAAACCGGGAGATGTGCTTTCAAACTGTGTTTCTGAAATAAAATGAAAAGGTAGTACAAAATATTCCACTATGATTTGCAAAAACATTAAGGAGAATATGTGGAAAAAATCCTCTGCAAACCATGCTGAATATTTATTTATTTAGGGTTATTTAATATTAAAAGTTAGGGAAATTAAAATGTCTTATTGGCCCCAACAGAGATTTTTAAATGTGGAATGTCCTTGACAATTCTAGATCAGTATTCCATTTTCTTCTAACTTTTCCAAACAAGCCATTGAAGAAATTATTCTCCAGTTTAGAATGATTTACAGGTAATGGAGCAAGTATAAAAAATTAAGCTAAACATATACCTTGAAAAGCAGAGTTGAAGAAGATTTGGGGTACTTGGTTCCTTCAGGTAATTGCTTCCAACAGTGAGATTTTACAAGGTCATTCAAATCACCCAATTCATACCTTAAGACAGGTATCCCTGCAACTTTAACACTCTTAGCAGCCACATAAAAAACTAGGTTTTGTAACTGTGGTGCACTGTGCTTTATCTCACACCGGTTTGTTCATAACTATCATATCACAAATGCAACAAAAGTTCTAGAGTTGGGAGTTGGGAACCCACCCTCACCCCCAAAAAAAACCAAAAAACCCAACCCAGCTGTTTCTTAATTGACCTGGGGGAAAAAAAAGAAAGACAGTCTTGGTGATAATCCCAGGAATATCCCTCTAGTAATCTATATAGCTGGAATAGTGAAAAAATGCCTCCAGAGAGCCCTGAATGTAATGGTGCATAAGCACTGTGTATCTGTACATCTTTCTTAAGGAGCCCATAAAATATGCACAGAGACAGTATATTTGTGTGCAGGCACTGTTTAGAAAATTTTTTTTAGAAACCCCGATGTATTTCATGTGTTGCAGAATCATGCTAGGCAAAGTTTCCTCTTATTTTTCGTATTAATCTCTGTTCTTGGTTTTCTAACAGTTTACAAAGCAAAAGAAAGGCTCATGGAGTGCTTTCCTACTGAAAAGGAGTTACTGCCATTGGCAGGGAGCAGCATATGGATGTGGATGCCCTTTTCATGGAGGGTGCACTGTATAACTGTGTGTTTATGACACACAGATTTCTTACAGCTTATATTTAGGTTTCCAGATAGATAAAAGATATATCCTCACAAGAGATTTAAAAAAAAAAAAAAAAAAAAAAAAAAAAANACTTTGCTTCCATTTTAAGGGAAGGAATAGGATTAATAGCATGAGTTCAATGCTGTCTACTAATTAACATGATTAATTTACATAAAAGCTAGGCTTAGAAGTGGTGTGTGCAATATAAGCTGTCAGAACACATTGAGAACACTAAAGCATAGTTTGCAATTTATATCTGCTTTCAAAGAAAGAGTCAGTCACCTAAGCACATTTAGTGGGCTCTTGAATTCCCTCCTTCTTTCAGATTTTGGTGGAAAGGTTTATCATCTGTTTTTAATCAGCTTCAGCTTTCTAAAGCCTCCATCAAACTCTTCTGTCCCTTTTCTTTGTATAGTTCAAGCTAAGAGGTAATTTGCAGGTGTACGCTTGTATTTAGGCAGCACAGCTGAATTATCAATGCCTACTAGAGCCCCTTGTGCTGCTGTTGCTATAAGTATCGTATTTGGTATTATATCCAGTTGTCTTGGGCTAGTTACAACCAAAGCCTATGGCACTTTATATTTTTGCTGCAGAAAGCTGATAAAGATTTCTCACTTGATTGCTAGATTAGAGGCATAAGTATGGTAGTGACACACGTCTTTATTGTGCCCAGCATATTTTCCCAATTTTTTTTGATTTTTCATGTTCACTTTATCTGAGATAAAGTGAGATTTATCTGAGATTTTTAGAGAAAGTGTTTAGAAAATATTAGCCTCTGACAACAGGAAAATGGACTGGGGCTAGTGTCAGGAATAGGGTGCATACTACCCATACTGCAAGAAAATAGGTAAGAAGCTGAAAAGACAAGGGGCTTTTGCTTTGTACAGTTGTAGATTTTCTTCAAGTTAAACTACAGTATTTGCAATCCTCATCATCCTATTTCATGGACTGGACTGAATACAGAAACCCATGCTGTGACCTCAGCCCTGACAAAAAAAGCACTGCAAAAAAGCAGACCAGATTTTGTTCTTGTTCTCTGGTTGGTATATTGGTACAAATATTCTCATTCAGGAAATTTCTCATACCAGATAGGATGAATCAGCAATTTTAGAAATAAACATCTTGAAATTATTTATGGTTGGTAATGGGACTGGTTTAAAGGTTTTCTGTTCTTTCTTTTTAATTTTTTCCCATGAAGTTACATCAGCAGACTGAGTGATATTTCTCTTACCTGCAGAAAAAATGGACCTGCTTTGGGATGCAGTCACTAGTCCACTCTTTTACTGGTACAAGAAAAGGAAAGAGAATTATTTTGGCTTCAGGGTTTCTCAGATGTTACATGGTAGCCTAAGCAAAAAAGCCCCAAGTTTTTCATGAACTTCAAAGAATATGGGCAGGCACTCTATGTGTCTGTCAGCCTCTACAAACTGTCAAGGAGAATAAGGTGAAGCCCGGTCCCAAGAGGACTCAAGTCCATCCTGAAGAGGAGAGGCCAAACAGAAAGCTCCAACCCTTTCCTTCCTCCTAAACTTAATACACAGGGAACATAAAGACCTGATTTTTTTTGAGCTTTCTGATACCTGATTACCTGGCTTTTTTCCAGAAGATAATATAAAAAAAATCTTCTGAATATCTTCAGTTCTTTCTTCTACCCTAGAGAGACTGACTTCAAGCCTGTTATAAGACAGCAATGGCACTCTGATGGTCAGTATTGTCTTGGCCTGAAGGAAGACCAAGTACCCACTCTGATTATTTTTTTTTATTTAAGATTTATCAGCTGCTTTCAGTTCTGTTGATAGTATGGTATTAAATCAATGACTTTAGATCAGGATGTACTTGGCCCACTTCTTTGAGCATAAGAACATCCAGACATAGAGTCACTTCTGCAGCAGCTACCTGTCTTGAAATTTGTCGGGTTTTTCTACAAGCAATTTGAATTGTGGTAAATAGGTTTTTTCTTTGATCTAGGGCTTTTTGGGGCTTTCAGTAGATCTGTTCTCATGAGTACAGCAAGAAAGTTTCAGGCATCTTTGTGGGGATCCTTCACGGAGAAAAAGCTTTTGGTGAAGCTCTGCAGCACTAATCAAAAGGTTCATTTATTGCACTGAATCTGGCTTTCACTGAGTGCAATGTTCTGTGTAACATTTCTCTCTGAACTCTGGGAATGTATTCATGCAAAGATAAAACCAAATCCACATTACAAATATGTTATAGTTTAGAAAGAAGCAAATTAAAACATATTGCTCAAAACTTGCTTTGCTTGGAGGAGGGCTGATAGAAGTAGAAATGTACAAACTGCGTTGCAGCTATATTGTAAGCTGAAAATCTCTCTCTCCCTTGTAAGGGATTTGGATTGCTTAAAAAATAAGAAAATATACAATTCATAAAGGCAAACAATAATAAGAAAAAAATCTGTAGCTGCCCTGAACAACAGCAGTGGAAAAGGACAGTTACGATTGATGTGAATCTTAATACGCTGCCTAGATATTACCCAGATGTATGCACACAATACTAGAATGGCATTTAGTTTAAGACTGTATTTGGTGTAAAAAAAAATGACAGAGACTCTTTCAAGCTACATAATTATATATCACATGTGCAGGAGAAACAACTACGAAAAAGTCACAGTCCTTTCAAACAAGGCCAGAAACAGTGGGCTAAACCTGTGTTTTTAGGCACATGACCTTTGTCTCATTATGTGTACCTTTAACTGTGATAAACATCCATTTAAATGAATATCATTTTCCTACAATTACAGAAGGGTCAGACATAATATACTGGGTTCCCCTGGCAGCATATATGTTAGTCATGCATATTTCATGAGCAGTTTTATTCCTTTAGTCAGCTTCAAGCGATGCTCAAGCTCATTGCTTCGGTTTGTAGGAAATTAAGGTCTTGCCCATAAAAAGATTGTAACTATGCACATTACCAAGAAGAGCAGCAAAATTATCTCCTTGTAGCTTTTGATGGGTATTGATATCAAATTTATTTGTGACACACTAATTCCCCTTATTTGTCAGTGGCTATGGAAAAAGCATTATTTCCACAAGTGTTTGAATCTAAAAATTGTGATTTTTGCTCAGCACTAAAGGCCGCTTAGGAATGTTGTAGTGGCATTAGAAACAAAAGAAGAGATGTGGGGAAGACTTAGATAATTCAAAAATGCTACATGCTAAAATTTTATGGGGCAGGCTGCAAAAAATTTATTGCAATCCAACACATGATCTGGGTAGGTAAAGCAACATCTGTTTGGACACTGTGATGGCTTTTCCTGATGCAAAAGGGGAATGATATTAAAGGCTGGAGTGGTAACAGGAGTTAAAAAAGGTTGCAGTATGAAACTCTAGAAATTCTCAACACCACCAGCAGCAATTTCCCCTTTTCTCTTTCCAAGAAAATCAATTTTATCAAGGCAGCTTTATCTAGCTGATATTTTTCACCATGGTAAAGACACTGTTTGGAGCCGCATAAGTCACAGATGTCAGCTTAGACAGTGAACACATTCTGCTGTTGTAGCAGGATGGTTTGGTCTCTAATCAAAAGGAAAGGTTATTCTCTGCTAATCTTTAAAACAGTGCAGAGCCATGTAAAATCAAATCCAGCAGATGCCCCCCTCCAAAATGTGGCTAGTGCTCAGAGATCGAGATGCCATATTTGATGCCCTGTGTTTTAGGGAGATATTTTTTGTTTGAGTGACTGCAGTGAAGAAAGCTGTTCTCCTTGATATGCTAAATTAATATTTATGTTGTTAAAATATCAGAGACACCACAGAAAAATATTAATATAAAAAGGTTATAATTATCTTTAAAAATGTGGCAGCAATTGAAATGTAAATCCTGGTGAGCTGGGAGAAAGACTTGTTTGCATTGTGCCTGGGGCACCCTGCCTGCCTGCCGCAGCTGCCATTGATCATTTCAAATCAAAGGAAGCTGGAGATGTCTCTGGTGGCTCGACTGGGAAAAAAGCAAGCAGAGAAAGATGCTCTGTTCTGAAGGACTGTTATCAAAAAGTAAGCTGGAATGTGTTTTAAATCTTGCTGGTGTTGAATATGGAGCCCTTCAAGGCTTTGCCACAATAAATAAAGTTTTCAAAACACATAGAATCTAAAAGATACGTTTTAAATCCCCCTGAACTAAGCATTTTTCCCTTTCTTGTTGTTATTAGAAAACAATAGCATGAAGTTAATGTACATGTGATGAATAAATCAGAGGACTGTGCAAACAATCCGAAGCCACCATTTTAGAGTGGAGTTTCTTGTTTTAGATTCCTGTAGGGAGAAAAAAAGTATTTTCAAGGGAGAGGACACACAACACAGGAAAGCAGAGATGCAAATTGATATCCCTACTATTCTCAAACAGAATGTCTTAATACTGTACTGGGCAGCAACAAGCTTTCAGCTCTCTACACTTCAATAATAGAAGATAAAATGCATCTCCACTAAACCCTGGATATTACTATGTAGACATTTCTTGAGGTCCATTAAATTCTATTTGACATACATTAAAAAGATTTAATCACAGATGCCAGTCAGCTAACCAACCCATTAATCTAGCTGTTTTTCCTATGAAAATTGTATTTAAAAAGGTCTTTCCCCCCCAATTTAATTTAGTCATCCATTTAAATTTCATGTATTTATCATGTAAATGTGCCTTATTTGCAAAAGAAAAGCTCAGAACTCAGTGAAATAAATAGTTATTTCATTAAAATGGATACAAAAAACCCTGTGATTAGGGTAATTAATTTGCACACTAAAAGCTATCGTTCTAGTTCAGATCATTAATATTGATGGTGTTCGATTTTGTTCTCAGTAATGTTCCTTGAAATACACTCAGAACTGGCAAGCAAGGATGAAGAAGCAGCCGTTTAAAC
Source organism: Hylia prasina (assembly GCA_013397195.1). Taxonomy (NCBI): domain Eukaryota; kingdom Metazoa; phylum Chordata; class Aves; order Passeriformes; family Sylviidae; genus Hylia; species Hylia prasina. The sequence goes on from VYXD01012653.1 coordinate 260,060, forward strand.
TAGGAATGAGGATTCAATAAGCACTTGGCTACTTTCCCTCTTTCACCATTCAAAATTAATAACATGCAATCATGACGCCTGTGTCCCAAAGTGAACTGGATTATTTGGATTGTATGGGATTATGTGGTTCATCACAACTGATGAATCTTATTTACATATGCAGTTCTCACTGCATTTCTCTGACTTTATTTTCTTAATTGCAAATTAACATTAGTGGAGCTTATGTCTAGGTATTCATGCTGCTATACACATCACTGCCAGATAACAAGGCAGAGTTTGCCAATACACTCTTTTGTCATTAGTCTTTCATCTGCATAATATGCAAATTGTGTTGAACAGTTTCCCAGTTTGAGTCCTTTCTACCACAAGATTTAGTCAAGACTCATATTTTGTTTTCCCACTGTACAGCAGATGTATTCCACAAAAGATGCAGGAAAGGTGTCACATCACTGTTGTGCACTATCAATTACAGCTGCAGGTAAAGTGCTATGAAAACCAGGTTCTAGAAGACTTTCAGAGCCATTATGCTGTCTGTGTCTACATGCAGATGTACTTTGTCGCGGAGAAGTCTGACTTGTACAGTGGTATGAGTACAGTGGTATGGTGTATTTGTACACACAAATTATATGCATGCATGATATATGACTTATTTCAATATCTATGTGAAATAATTACTTGCAGCTTGACTGCACAGCCTGATCTCTATTCATTTTTCATCTCTGGAACGAATTGGAAACCTCCAAGAATCATCAGAAACTTTCAATATTTTGAAAACAAGTTAGAAAAACCACTTTTTCTCTCTTTGCCAAATGTGTACCCCCTTGTCCCTCTCCAAGATCACATTTGGATAACTTTTGTCCTTGGTCTAAGAGTTTAGTGTGATGCAAGTTTATCTATAAATACTTTTTACTCATGAATGATTAGAAAATACATCTTGTCTTGTTAGGGACAATGTTTGATTCACATCTGGTAAATTTAGTATATAGAAAAGAGACTTCATAATTATTACATTTATTTTACATATAGTCTGTATAGATATGTACATTGATATAGTAGTTTTTTTCAAAAAAGATCACATGTTTAGAAGTAATTTCAAATTTATTTTACAGTGGTTAATTCATGATTACATAATCTAATAATTTTCTCATTCTGAGTCTCTTTCTCAGGCATCATATTTTCACTCTTGACTTTCCAGGGAGTTGCATACCAAAACCCATGAAGTGGTTTTCACGCCACAAGTGGGTAATTGTTCTGCAACTTAAATATCATATATAAATAATATTCTAAAATACTAAAGGATTTACAACTATTTAATTATTCACAGTTCACAAATTCAATCATGGCTTCACTACCAATGAGTAAAAATTAATCCTTAGCTAATACAATAACATCTTTCTTTCTTTCTTTATGTTTGATCACAGTATCCAAAACCAACATGTGATTTAACAACCAGAATGTTGCACTGCTAGCAGCCAGATTTGTACCATCTGAAAATCCAGTCCCATCAAAAAACAGCATGCAGAATTACCAGCTGCCTTTAAAAAAATCCATATGTTTACTATGCATAGGTATATGCAAATATTTAAATGTAAACATATGTGTAAATTTATATATCTTTAAATAAAAGCCATCACATTTTTCCATTTGTTGTGTATTGAACTGAGAAGGTATATCCACTCTTTTAATTCCTACACTGTATGAATGACTGTACATATGTATGTTCTAAGAAAACAAGAAGTTTTATTTCCTCTTAGGAAATAAAGATGCCTCTTTGGCATTTGCCTAACTGTTCATCCTACTCATCTGATGCTTTTAAAATGTGAATTTCTAATGTGTCTCATTTAAAAAAAAGAAAAAATCCTCACTGTGCATAATTCAGCAAATACTTCCTGTTTCTTCTGCTGTGGAACTGTTGAAGACCAATAAAGTTCAAAAAATAGGAACTCCTGTGTAAAGTACTGGAATTTCTCTAATGTCTTTCAGTATTATTTATTGCCAAAGGTATTTACATTAACATTTAACCATCCGTGATTTAGAAAGTGCAGGTCTTAAGACAGGGTAATTTCTGTTCACTCTGGACAGTATCCATCACACTCTAGAAAATTTCCATCACACTCGAGGTATTTGAACTGTCATGATATTTTCTTAAGAATTTGTTTTTAACACCTGGTTTCCCTCTTATATACTTTGATATCAATCATAACTCAGGAGATAAGATTCCTTAGGCAGTAATGGAGACAGGTTTTGCATTTTTCTGGCGAGGATCCACTACAAACCTTGCAGAAATGAAAACCCAGCATCGACAATTTGTGTGTCCTTTTTCCTTGTTTTAGTGAACCTTATATGGAGACACATACATAGGCAGACTGCTGGGCCAATCCTAAAGGTAGCATATGACCACTATGCCCATGTGTAACAACATCAGGAGAAAAATCTTTAATAACCCCCAAGTGTGAAGACTAAATAAATTTGTTAAAAGGTGTTCAAATGGAATTTTTGCATGAAATGTGTGGAAACAGGAGAAATTTATGCTTGATTAACAATTTATTTTAACTTTTTAATAATTTAATGATTTGTCTGTTTAATAGAGGTGGTATGTATTATCTTGAAAAAGATATTTTTATGGATCTCCAGAAGTCTCCATTAAAAAGTGCAGCTGCAATCAAAATATATTCCCTTTTGCCAACCCTTTCCTTTCTTTATTGTTTCATTGCCTGAAGCTTCTGACAAATTTTCTGGTCAGTCTCCATTCTCCCTTTCATTCAACTATTGCTGTAATGTTTTTCTACTTTAATGTTACTACTGCTTTGAAATGCTGCCCTGTCTGGAACAGCTGTAAGAATTTGAAAACTGTCTAAAATATTACATCAGATAAACGTAACAAAAATATGGGTTTTTTTAAAAAACATTTCCATCCCATTCAACTATGAAACCCTGAATTTTTTAAGGCATAGTAATAAGAGAACACCCTAAAAAAGCTTCTGTTTTTAAAACAGCATATACACATTCCAGCTATGTAAAACAAACCTTTCCCAAGTATGTTTATGAAAGTCTACTTAAAAGGCATTTTTATACAATACCTATCACTGGATTTACTCAGAGCTTTAACAGCTAGTTCTTTCTTAAAAAAAAAAAATCAAAATAAAATAAGTGAAACGTTGAAGTGTCTTAAATGAATCCAAAGAATACTCTGTTATTTTTTTTTTCGTGACTTGATTCCTGAATTTCTTCATGTGGTGTCCTCTGATGCATTGTAATAAGATAGTACTCATCCAAACAGCAATAGCAGTCAGGTTATAGCAATGTGCTAATTACAGAGAGGAACTCACCACAAATCTACTCGTTACTATTCATGGCAACTGTACAGCAAATCACTTAGCTGTTTGTTTTTAAAATAGAAGCTTTTGTCTGTCTTGTTTGGAAAGACAGGCATGGGCTAAAAAGACTTTTACTAAAGCATGACATTGAAAAGACATTGCCCCGATGTTTGACTGAACAAAATGCTGAAACATTTGTAGTTTAATGTTAGACCTTATTTTTTTCCCTAGCTATTCACCTTTCATAATATGTTTCCTTTAATTCACACCAAATAAACAGCTAGAGGAGCAGTGCAAGGAGTCTTCCAGGACATATTTTGTTCCAAGGAAAATTATAGGAAAAGCGTGCTTGTAAATTAAAATAAAGAGATCTCTAATGCCTGGCAGTTAAATACTGTTCATCTTTATTAAGGTATGAGGAGAATAGCATTGCAAACAGTCAAGAAAACCATTAGTCTGGTGGGCTGCACTGTAAATAACTGATTAATTGAAAACACTGCAGTGTGAAGAATGAGTGAGTTTTATTCCTAGAAATGCACAACACAGAGTACTTCATATTATTTAAAAAGTAAAGAAAGAGAAGATTTCAACAATATACTATTATAGAAGGGAAGTTAACTGAAATCAGGGAACAGTAGGAAAAATCATGGCATATCAAAATGTTCCACTAATCAACAGTTAATAGTGATAATAATAAAAATAAAATAAATAATAAAAATAAAAGGTGTTAAGCATACTGCTTGTCTTCAAATTATTTTAGAATTTATTTTCAAATAGAACAAAAAATATTTATTATTATCCTCCTTAGACATGAAAAAAATCAAACATCTAACTAGTCCAAAAATTTCCACCATTTTCTGGATTAGACTAAATTCTTGGCAGTGTCTGAAGTTTTACAGACTTTGACAAGAGCAGATTTAGGATAATCCTTACCACATCTGAAACACCCCATTCCACTTCATGGAAAAGATGTCATTTACCAACAGTTAGAAATCATTTACCAACAGAGGGAAATCTTTTTGTGAGAGAATTCTATCACTTATGTATCTGTTCCTTAATAGAATTTACAGTTTTTTCTGTTGTCTGTATGTAGCCTGGCACAGATTTGTAGGAAAGTACATAATTTAAAAAGTTTTTGGCTCTACATTTGTTCTTCACTCTCACCCCTACAATGGCCGATACAATTTGCATCTAGCCTGACCATACCAGTGCCATGGCCAAAGAGCAGTAGTCAAAGCTAGTGTCTGGTGCTGGCAAGCTGAACACAGATCTCATTTCCATCATATATCCAATACAGAGTGCGTACAGGGCACCGATCTCTCTTTAAATTTGCACCTGCTCATGCACATACCCTACCAGAATATCTGTATCAGCTTTTGAATCTGCATTTATGCAATCTAAGAGGTAAACATTGACCTTTACTTAAGGACACATTGATTAAAAGCCACAAGAAAAGCAGAATAGCGTAGGCAAAATGTGGAAATTGCTGAGGGATGGACATTTTTTAGGCTAGGGGAAATGCTTCTAGTGAATATGTTACACTTAAAAGGATTGAGTGGACTACTGTGCAGTGACACACTAGTGAGAAGAGAGCAAAGCATTAAAAATAGCCATCAGCATTAATAGGAATCATTTAACAATGGGTAGAAAAATTCACTAATCAAATTCTGGGTTTTTTCTCTCCTTGCTTCTTGAGGAGAAAGTGTATAACTGGTGGAAGCAGTGAGCAGGGTGACCAAGAAATATTATTAATTCTGCAGGCTGTCAGCTGTGTGGCTGGGAGGAGAGTAGGCAGTAGTTGTATCATCAACAACACAAGACAGTGAGCATTGGCATCAATGGCTGTGTATGATTCTAAAGGTGTCTTTCCTGTTTGTTTTAGCGTGATACAAAATGTGAATAAAAGTTTTTTTAAAATGGACAAATCAGCACAGGGATTGGGAGGGGTGAGTGGAGCAGTCCCCAAATTGCTGTTTGCAGAGGGAAAGTTTTTGGAAGACAGCAAGGAGAAGTCAGTGTCTTATGCAATTTGTTGCAATGTTTCTGTTAAAAGAACTTTGAATACAGGCTAGGTCAAAGGGTAGGAGACAGGGAATTCTATCATCTTAACATTTACTGGTTTCCACAGAAACTTTAAATAATAAAAGTCCTCAAAGAAGTGTCATCCTAGGGTATTAATGCCTCTCTGGCTGTATCCGGAGCCTGTGTTACTCAAGATGAAAAATGTTTGGAAATCAGCTGCACTACAGTATGCAGTAATAAATGTGAATAGAAATAAACAGTAAGGCTGGGTGCCTGATGTCTGCGTGTCACTGAAAATAAACCTATGTCCTGCAACCACCCATATCTCTGAACTACATAAAAATGTTGCTATTCACAACAATAAATAAATGTATTGTTGTAGCTGCTTTGCCCTGTAAAACACACTTATGTGTTATGAGGGGAAGAAGAAATACCATTCCTACTTGATGCAGAAAGGTAATTTAGATAGAATTTGTGAAAAAACTTATCATACAATTTGATAAAACTTTCAAAAATATCTGACTAAACCAAACAGGTTCAACTTAATTTTAATTAAAATTTTCTGCTATTATTTTTTATCCCATAAGAATCTGTCCCTTGGATAACTGGATTCCAAAATACAAACAACCTTAAAGCAAGATAGCAACTTGTGCATAACACTGCAAGAATTCTTTTTCATTCCTTTTTTGAAGAATGATGAAAAAAAAAATATTTGTTTTTTTCTCAACAAACAGAAAGACAGACAAGTGACTTTTAGATCAGAGCAAATGACAAATAAAGATTTAAAGTAAAACTGGCAGTGGACACATGATCAATGCTATGATATTCTCACAGACTGAGGGAACATGTGCTAATAAAACAGCATTTTCCAGCAAATATAAGCTGTGAAATGATGCTGGCAGAAATATATTTTACTATTGTCGCTTAACAGATCTAACACAAAGTCACTACAATAATTTTCCTCTGCATGCAAAACCTTTGACAGAAATTATGTATGGCATGAAACCTACTTACAATATACTACATTTTTTCGAGTTTGATTTTATACTGGTCTCAGCCAGTGCACATTTAATGGAAGGACACATAAGATGTATGTACATATGAAGGAGTGCAAGGGAAAAAACTTAAAGATCTGTTAGAATTTTTCCAATAAATCTAGGTCCCTGTATCTGAATAGTAGTTATCTATGTAACTATATCTCTACAGTTATCTGTGAGACATAATTTTCAAAAATCTATAGTTTCAGTAATCCCCAAATGATTAAAAGCTGCTGCAAGGCTAGCAATTATGAAAAATTGCCTAAGTAGAATGCTGAGATATGAAGAAAGAATTCTAAATGGAAGCACATCTTTGAAAGCTGAAGATAGTTTTGCTAGATGTGGAAAAATTGAGGTAACATCAAACGTTCCTTTCTGTAAATCTTTATTCTGTAATTATTTTTTACCTTTATTCTATTCCAAATTGATCTACCAGCTTAAGAAGGATTGTTGATTACAACATTTGCACATCCCCTCTAAATTCCACATAAAGAAGAATTATGCTGACTGTACAGGAAAACCAAAACTCTAAGTTAAGAAACAGATGATGTAAAGGCTACAAGTCTTGTTATCACTCCCAACAGGACACTTTGCACCAGCATTTTACTCAAAGAGAGCATGTGTTCCAGTCAACAGCATATCTTTCATTTCAGAATATTAAATTGTAAAAACTGAATAAGGCTATAGAAATGGGATTAATTTTAGGTTGTCATTCTTATTCAGAAAATATGCTCCCTTGCCACCCACAGGAGTAGAAAAGTTAATCTGGACAGTAGCAAGGCAGACCTTACGCTACCATGAACTCACTCCCCAAATTTCATTTAAGACTCAGTTTCAGAAAAATGATAGGTTAGGTTGCAGTGTCTTATCTGGAAGTAAGAAGCCCAGAAGGAAAGTCACAACAGGAAGAATTTGCAAGATCTCTTCTCTTTATTCCTGCCACAGACCCTCTGTATTTGATATTAAAAGAGGTGTTCTGGATTCTCTGGACTTCCAAAGCATATCCATAAGCAGTGAGTAACCTCTTTCCAGTTATAGTCTGTTTAAAAAAAATTCATAACATTGCACACAAATATTGTGACATGCTATCTATCTAATTTGAAAGTAATTGGGCACAAATGTATCCTGAATTTCACCCTATGTACAGATAAATTGAAATAACATATCTGAAATGGAAAAAAGGGCAGATAGATGGCATCATTCCCGATTCTCAACATGAAAGAAAATTTATGTTTCAGAAATTGTGATACACTTGTTCAGGGGAAGTAAACATAGTTTTAAAGCATCTTTGAATCTCTCCTAGGCCTCTGTATCTGTCCATAAGGGAAAGATCCTTAACATTAATAGAGAGATTTACAATTTGTACTGAAGATGAGTATTTGGTTTAAGAAGAAAAATATAAAGGGGACAGCATGCACTAACTGGACAAAATTCTCTACAAATTTCTTCTTCTATCTATGAGCTTGAGTCATGTCCTTGTCTGACAGGCTCTGCTTCAGAGCTCTTGACATGCATGTTTAACTGGATAGGTTTGATTGTCATGATCTGGAAAAGTATGAAATGGATATGAAGTGACAAAGGTGATAGCTTGCAGCATATAGGGAACTGGATATGCCAAAACAATTAAGGTACAATGATTCAAAATCTTGTCAGAGAAAACTAGTGAAAAAATAATTGGGATTAAATTGCATAATATGCAATGATCGGAAAACTGCCAAGGTGAAATATTTTTCTAGAAAGGTAGAAGAGAAGATTTTGTACAGACTATTTTGGACATTTTTTTTTCAATATAATGGCTACAAGAAGGCACCAATTCAGAGTACTTAAGGAATTTCTGTGCAGCAGTATATTGCGCAGTATATGCAGGTGTATGTCTCCTTTGGTCACTTATAATTCATAAAACCTAGTCTTTTTCAAGTGTCAGTCCCCTTTAAAGAATAGCTGCAGTAAGACCAACATGCTTAGAATGAGGTTTCTGGTGTGCAAGTGGGTTGGTAGCCGAGTTTTTACAGCTCAGTAAAAGTTGCATGTACAGTGGGAACTCAAAGTAGGGAAATGCGGGCACAGTTGCATTTTAACAAGTATCATTTCAGGACCTAAGTACACCCTTCATTCTGCATTTCCTCTTTCATTCTCTTCTTGCATGACCTGGTTGCATCAACAGGCCTGTGTTATCAAGAGTGAGTGGAAACAGCAGGACTCATTATAATCTTGTTGTGGTTCAAGCCAGGTAGGAGATGAAGCACCACAGAGCCTCTTGCTCATCCCCCCATCTCTTCCCCTCCACCCAGCTGGATGGGGGAGAAGAATCAAAGTAAAACTTGTATGTTGATACAAGAACAGTTTAATAATTGAAAATTAAATAAAATACAACAACAACATCAACAATTAATAATAATGTTTTGAAAAACACAAGTGATGCAAATGCAATTGCTCACTGTCCAGCGACAGATGCCAGACTTCCCCCCCTGAACCCATGTCAGCCATGCTTCAGGGTGACTCCCCCTAATTTATGTACTGGGCATGATGTTCTGTGGTGTGGAATATCCTTTTGGCCAGTTTGTGTCACCTGTCCTGGTTGAAGTCCCTCCCAGATTGTTTTCTTTGTGTGCTTCCTCGCTGGCAGAGCATAAAATTACTTTAAAAAAAGACCTTGACTAAATAGGAGTTATCAAAAACCCAAAACATCAGTGTGTTATCAATATCATTCTCATTCCAAATCCAAAACACAGCACTGTAACAGCTACAGAGAAGAAATTAAGCCTACCCTAGCTGAAACCAGGACACCTGTGGATGTATGACATAAAGTGCTTCTGAAAACAAAAAGAGAAGTTTGAGGAACTGTCGAAGCTAAATGCACTGAAATGCAGTTCCAGATGGACCAAGATTGCTGAAACTGCATGTGATGCAGATAGATTTCTGAAATGTCAAATGAAATCAAATCTTTGGTGTTAGCAAGTGAAATTAGTCTTGAAATACGAGCCTACATGCAACAAGTCTAACTTATTGGCTTTAACTAAGTATCAAAAGGCAACAAAGCATCTGTCTTAGACAACTACATTCTGAAAACTGACAACTTACTTATGAAAAAAAGTTGCTTAAATATTCAGGATGTTGAAAATAATGTGGTTAGAAAGACCACATGGAAGAGTAAGTAAAACTTGCAACGAATCATATTGCACCATGGACTTGGACTAAATTGTGGAGTCTGTAAGCAACTGCAATTTTAACCAACTACCTGAATTTTTTTTTATTACAAAGAGGAAATTAAATTATTAAATCTATATCCATATTATTAAATCAGTGTTGGGTGTCTGTTTTCTTCTGAATAGGCGTTACATCACCCACTCCCATTGACTATGTTAAAGCTTCTAACAAGTTTTTCCTTGCTATGTTGTATGCTGAGGTATTTTGTGAAGTCAGAACAATGTCTATGTATTGATAATACTTGTGAGAGGTTTAATAGTATGTTGGTGGTCTGCATCTTGTCAAGTCCACTCTCACTCAGTGAGTGAGACACAACGCAAGGTAATAAGTGGCTGTATGACAATGGGGAAAAATACCAAGATTTCTTACTTAGTTCGCATTTCTTATATTTTTTACAGATTAGAGAAATGCCCAAACTACAATTCTGGAAACCACATCATGGAAAAGAAGTACAGAACACAGGAAAATCATGTATTGTGTCTTCTGTCAGCAAAACCAACAAGGGTGTGTGTGTGGGTATGTGTATAAGGGCAATGGGGCTGTGTGCATGACAGAGAGATAAGTGGCCAAATCCAATAAAACACTCAAAAGTTTATTCATTGCAAAAATAATTTCCAATTTCCTATGTATATCCATACAGATACCATAAATCTGTATTTATGAAGTGATCTGGTAATATTATTCTCATAAACAAGATTAATTTTCACAGAAAGGCAGTGTTAGAGATGTACACAGTGTGTGGGTAGTGTGGTTTTATTTTGTAAGTGAGCGATCTCTGCATTTTCTCTGTATCTCACACTATATCCCTGGTTACTTACTCTAATTTATTGTTAATGGTGTTATCAACATTTTGGTTTTATAGATAAAGAAACTCTAGTAAATACAGAGAGAGCCTTGTTAAACTTGGTGAGAACCCAAAAGGATTTTCTTGCATTTGATCTGCATATTACAACTAAACTAATGTAGCTAAGATTAATTAGACAATTTTTTGGCAGGATAGCAAGTTTGTTTGATAAACGTGTTTCCTTTATATATAAGTAAAAATAACTAGTATTTCTACCACAGATTGGTTTTTACCACTGTAAGCTGTTCCCAGTGAATTAATATTTCAAATTTTCAAGTAAATTCTAGGGACAAAAGATATGTTGCACAGCAGGTCCTAATGGGAAGGGCGTCCAGTTTGAATAATGTTACAGAAATGCTTCTCAGAAAGTAATTTTAAGAAAAAAAACCCCAATCATTCTGGGTGAAGGATTACGTGAAGCTGCAAGCAGAGGTGCTGCAAAGTAGGCATGCAGCATCATGGCCTGGGAGCTGACAGAGCACAACCCTCTTTCGGCTTCCAGTCAGCATGAGGTGCACTTGGTGCTGCTTTATCCACATCCTCCTGGTCCTCTGAGTCACATCTCCTGAGAGAGGGCAGGCAAGGAAGGAGCTTAACCTGCAGCTCGTGTGTGTTGCAGGTTCACTATGAGACTGCTGTTGCCTGCTTTTCACTTGCTAAGGTGACCTTGCCCCAAACACTGCCCCGCATAATGCTGCTGTAAAAACCTAGTGATGCTGGCTCTCTGCAAGGCAAGGCAACCTTCAGTGAATTGTAACACTGGAGCTGAAAAGTAGAAAGCATCCTGCAGGGAGCTTAAAATAACTGTGATGTCAGGCAAAGGCATTACTGGATCCACCTTTGCAAATCTACATTTACTGAGTACCTGAAACTGAAGGAGAGACCTCCATTTCAACTGGATAGGATGCTCATAGTTTTGACATTAAAAACTGTGTATCAGACTAGGCTGGGAAGAAGTAAGACACCCATCAGGATGGTTTTCAAAGCTTTAGTTATTAGAGTTAGTTAAACATGTTGACATTCCTGCTAGGAAAATACTATCAAATAATTTAATAGGGGAAAACAACGGTTAATGAAAGTGCAATTAGTCTGGGCATGGTTTCATGAAATGCCAGGCAGTTTAATAAGAGGACAGTAAATGTCACAAAGTGATGATGAATTAATGATGGCATTTCCTCAGGCTAAAATTATTTGTTTCCTTCCCTCAATTCTGCATAACACATACAGTATCCAGTGAATAATTTGAAGAGAAAAAATGGGTAAAATTGGTTGAGATTCACAGATAGCACCCTGCATTTGATATGCTCCATGGACAAGAAAATGAAAGTCACGTAATGTGCCACATAAGAAGCCCATAAATTATTAATCGCCAGTCTCTAAATCTCTAACTAGAAGTTACTTGTCAATTGTGGACAATTCCAGTGCATCTTTTCATGAATTTTATTATTATTGTTTTATTTCTTTTTTTAAACTCAAATAGGAGTGAAAGCATCCAAGCAAATCTGTCAGCAAATTTCTCAGTGGCTAAACAACTGCAAGCAAAATTCCTTATCCTTGAATTGTGCTCAGTTTTCTGCCTCTTACAGTTAGGGAGAAAAAAGTAGGCAATTTCTCTATGCAAAACATGTCCAGTGATTCTATCATTTTAGGGCATTGTCAAGCAAGCTAAAAAATCATGATATGCAATAAGTTTGTCAAATATTGGCATTGTGTTTGGGAAAATATTTGGGAAAAAAACAATTACAAGGTAGAAAAAATGTCCTGTTATTAGATCCTTTTCAACACAATGAAAACTATGAAACTGACAGCTCTTTGTCATTAAAGAGACTCAGATTTCAACTACTATATCAGGCAAGGCTAAGGATATATAATTCCAAATAAAAGCCTTTCAGTACTCTGAGAAATCCTTTTGCTGAAAACTATTTCTTTACTTAGGGTACAGAAGTAGAAAAATTTGTCAAATTCTCTGCAGAAATCTTTTTAGTTACCACAAAAAGTGTATTTGCTACAGACTTGGCTTATCATATATGAGCAAAAATTTACTTTCTTAAATTTTGTTCTTCCAAAAGGTGTTTTAGTTGAGTTAAATGTCTGTTTTGTTCAAAAGAATGACCACACATCAGTTTGGAGTGATTGCACGGTAGTTACTTAGCCTGGCAAATGGCAGCAAAATGTCAGCTGAAATGAAAGACACCCAGCCCTGGGCTTATCACAGAAATTGCAGATGATTCATGTAGCATCGTAAACAAATAACACAGGTTTTGTGTTAAGGTAGGTTTAACAGTAGAAGTCTTTTCACCACCAGCTCATTCCAAAACACCCATAATAGAAGCTTTACTTGGTGACAGTGACATGCAGCAAGATAAGGTATCCTGTCTTTAATGCTCATATTTCAAGGTCACAGAGTGTTACATTCCAAGTGAACATGCAGAAAGTCAATCAGATAGGACCTGCATTAACGGATCATCAAAATATTGATAGAAGATTCTCTTCAATGCCTGCAGAGAATGTTTAGCCCAGCTAGTAATTATGCAGGGTAGGAGGGGTGATGTGCGTTTGGAGAGACGTGTCAATCATGATTTGTCTACATTTGTCAGAAAAATTAGGGGCAATTATTTGGCAATGCAGCCTGAATCCAGGAGTTTTAGATAGTCAAAGCTCTTACTGACCAATCTCAGTGATCAAGGCTATGAATCTACAGTGCATAGCCAATGAAAAAAACATTTTCTGTTACTACAAGGGATGTGAGATAAACATCCACTTTTGTTGCTAAAAATCTCTGTGATTTTTGCCTAACAGATATGAACTTCAGATCCATTTGTTTTCTTTTTTCTAAATTTGCTACTAAGCCTGAGGTTTTAATCCTAAGCATATGCTGATGGCTCAGGAGGACAAACTGGTCCAAAGAGAAAGCAGTGATGAAATACTCAGAGAAACAAAAGCATATGTTCATAAAAACCCTATGAGAAACACTAGAAGAGAATTTTTTTCTTATCAGCTTATTGCTCAAGTCCAACATTTCTCTAAAAGCAGGTTAAGCCATGAACTTTGGCTTAACTGAACTAGTTCCGAGTGAAGATCAGATTGTTTGCTAAAGGGCAGCTGCCAGTACTTATTATTTAGGGTGTGATATGCCCAGGCTAGACAATGCAACAGATACAGTCAGAATTTTCTTTTGTATTTCAGGCATTTGTGCAATTCATCCTTACAAAAAGCAATGTTTTACGTGAGAGCATTTAAATAAAATTTATTATCTATTCAGATTTTGTATTCTCTGAAAATTGTTACAGTAAGTCAGTGCTTGGTAACACAGGCACTTCTGTTCAGCAATTACTCACAAGTGTTTTTACTTTATCAACGGTCACATTATGTTGGAGGAAAGATGTTAAGAATGTGGGTTTAGTAAAAAATATATTAACCTTAAACTCAATTATATCTGTTAATCTCAGCACTTATCAAAATCTTGAAATCTCTGCAGGTTCATTAGAAACACCTGGTCACCAATTTTCCCCCACTTTCTACAGTTTGGTGAATATTTTGTGTAACCTTGTCATCCTTCAGATAGGTAGTTTGAAATGCTGGATCCTGTCCATTTTCAAGGCTTCTAAACAGAAAGACAACAGGCTGTCCTCAGGCAGTAATTTCCTCTCAATCTTCCAGAAATACCTCTGATATAGAAGACTAAGATACTTCAGAAATTTTCTGCTGTGACATGGAAGGTTGTGGTGAGCCACCTTTTGTTCACTGACATAAAAGGCTTGAATACCTTTTAAATTTAAACCAGTAAAACAGGTTTAACTATGTAAAATTTCCAAAATACCAGATGAACTACACAGACGATTTTCTGCAAAGCCATCTGTCTTAAAGGAAGTTTTCCTTCCTTTGTTCCTAAAATCATAACTTCCATCAGCAATAAAACATCTTTCAAAAACCAATTACTTTTCCACTAGGATGATATCACAAACTAACTCTTCTTTCGGTAATGTTTGTCCAACAGTAATCTCTTTTCATTCTATTGTTATAGTAGATAAGGCACTGGGATATTAAATTCCAAAATTTATCATTATATTCTATATTCTAGTAGTAAGACCTTATGAAGACTTAATTATATATGACTGTCTCAAATTTATGAGTTGTCAACTGCCTTGCATCAGAAACTAAAATTTTCCCGAGAACTTTTTATGCCTAAAAGATAGTGAACTACTATCCTGAAACTATGTCTATTTTAAAATTTTCAATTATAGACTTATTGATGATTGTTTTGTAGATACTTTAAAAATTCAATCTGATGTTAAGTTAGAAACCTGCAGATGACCAGCAGGGCTTTGTCATTTGACATTAGGCCTGCTTGCTGATGTGGGAAACAAATTCCAGCAGATGGAAGGCACTCAAGAAAATTGTGGATACTTAGGAATACAATTACATCTGAAATGAGAAAGTTCTGTTTTGTTTTTTAATCTCAGAATTAAACAAAGAATGAAACAGTCATGACTTCTGGGACAGAGTTATCTAAAGAAAAATCTTGAGGTCTGTAACAATATCCTTTCCTAAGGAAAAAAAAAATGAGTGAGTGAAAACAGGAGTAAATTGACAGCAGAGACAGCTGGAGAAAGGGAATTTAAGAACAGAACTGTAATCACAGCTGGACTGCAAAGGAAATCAGTCCTGAAAGAAAGATCTTGTAATAAATGTTGTAGGCAGATAAGGGAAGCATATAGGGTAAGCATGGAAAAAACATCTTAGAGCAGTCACTCTCTGCTCTTAAAAGTGGAAAATAGAAGTGACTTGCCATGGAAAGCTTGTGATTGGAAGCTATCCCAGTAAGATCTTACAACCTTTCACTAGCTTCAGTCAAAGATAATGACACCATAGAACTGAAATCAAATCAGGAGCCATAATCAGTTCAGTATTGTTTTAAACAAGAGTTACTTGAGTCATTTGGCTGCCATGTCAAGTTACACTATATTTGGTGAAAGGCTCTGAAAATGTAGAGGTTTGAAAAGTCTTTGAAATTCCCTTTGTCTCTCTTTTCTGCACCATATAAAACATATAAATAAGATATAAACAGAACTGTAATTTCTTTCACTATTTGTCTGTCAAAAATATATCTCTCCTCTCCTATTCCAAAACTAACACCACTTCATAGATTATCTAAAATGCTTTTCTAGTGTCTTAAAAATCATAACATTTTCCATAAGCAAGAACTTTGTAAAGTGTGGATCAAGTCATTTGTTGACATAAACGGTTGCAGCTTTTCCAACTTCATAAAAGATAGTTTATGTGTAAAGAATATTAGGGTCCACATGTTTCAAAAATGCTCTGCTGTAAACAAAACAATGTGGAAACTGAAGAATAATTAGAGAAATGTTAGTCATTGATCATATAACACCATCCAAGTAAAGCTTAGGACTTCATCTTTGAGTTTGTTCAGCCTGCCCTTGAGGGTAAAGGTAACCCAGGTTCTTGTTACTAGATCTTTTGGGATAATAAATAAACCTGAAATAACACTGAATGATTGGAGTTTATAAATACATATATATAGGGTTTATTTTAGAAAAGAATTGGTTGCAAGGGAAAGCAAATATCTTGCTGCTTTGGTTACTAGCAGCTATAGTAATATAAGAACATGAAAGTATAAAAATTTCCCTTTAGAAAATGTAGGAGGAAAAAGAAAGAAAGAATAAGAGTAGAAAGATATCACCACACAATGAGACTTGATTGTTGTGAAATGATGGTCAGAGTGACCATGCATTTTTCTAGGTGATGATTGTCTTGATCCATTGGGGGTGAAGGAGGCCCCCAAAACTGAAAGAGCAGTGGGATAATATAAGCTCAGATTTAAGTGGGCATGCCCAGATACATCCCCTGAGGGAGAACTTTCAGTCTCCAGTGGAAGGCCCCAGAAATGAATATGGGGACACTTCAGGGTCTTTTGTGGTTTATGGCTCTTCCTAAGGCATGACATCAGCATAGTGGAGACAGTTCTGCTTCATCAGAAGGGACGAAACCCCTCAGGACTACATATGAAATGAATGTGAATGTGACCTTCCACAAGGCAGGGTTTGTAAGGGATGACAATAAGCATGAAAAAAACCTTGTATCTTCTGGTAGTGGGTGTTTCCCTGCCTCTGTCTTATGGGGATTGCCACCCCACACTCAAAAACTCACCTCCTCCTCCTTCTTGGAGGTGCACCGGGAGGGTTAAACCTGACCTCAGCAAAGCAACCTGCCCTCCACTTATGGATGATTGCTTTGAGTCATTAACCATTAACATTTCAGTCTCTCACAAAAGTGTTGGTTAAGATAGTTAAATTTATAGATTATTAAAAGCTTCATCTTAGGAACTTACATGGGAAAAGTATTGCAATGAAATTACAGATGATATCATGAATGCTCAAGTTATTAGAGATTACAGGTGAGAAATTTTCAGTTTCCCCATGTTCACTTCAAAACATGCACCCTAATCATACAGACACAATACTTCAGTTTTTGTCACACATCAAAGAGCTAAGGGAGATGCAATCCAATGCACTTATTTTGGTAGGCAATTTACTCATATCTTTCTGCTTTCCCTATTCTTATAAGATGGATGCCATTGTTCCTAACATTCAGAAGTGCAACAGGCTTATACAGCACAGTATACAACTACTGTTAAATTCTTAAAGAATATTTGAGATTCTAAGGCTAAAATCTTCAAAGCTAACAAAAAGTCTGTCCAAATTCTGTAGTCCACTGCAGTTCATTGTTCACAGCTTTAAGTGTAATATATATCAAAGTTAAATACTAACCCCACCTCCAGGCTTTTTTCAGATCCCACTGCTTTACATTTATACTCCAATGCTTTGAACTCTCACCTCAATCCTTTCATGAGAGGTAATCAGCAGGCATCATCCCTGCAACAAGAGATTAAAATACATAACTAAATGAAGACAAATTTGTTATGCACACTTCTATATAAACCATAATAATGTATTTCAGTCCTACTTCTACTCCTAATGCAGGAAATAGGCATTTAGAGGTAGTCGTGTTTATGTATATCAGATGGGAAACTTAAAAAACTTTGAAGTGAAAAAACTTGTAAATGGCCTGAAGCTAGAATTTAATCTGAATGGACACTTTGCCAACAAGCTTAGTGAATAAAATATTCTCAAATACAAGATCGAGTAAATTAGCAGAGAGAAAAAAATGTGTAGCGAAGTTCTTGCTACCCAGACTCATTCTAAATTGCAAACTTAGCAATTACAACTAACAGCTCTGAAAGCCTGATACAAATTTGTCTTCTTTTTGCTAGAGAATTAAAAAATAATTGTAGCAGTTAGTAAAAATTAAAGGATTTCAAAAATATTGATCTGAGGGATTATAAGGAAATAGGAAAGGAATGCTCTGAGGTAAAATGTGATTGTTTTTCCTAAGAATTCTTCTTGTTAACATTTCTGTTATAATGCTGCTATATTATGTTTTCTCTTACCAAAATATTACATATACAGAGGGAAGGAAGAGACCTTGGGACTTGGACAATTTGCCTACGTTTAGTTCTAGCAGTATAATTAGACAGGAGAATCAGTGACACTGCAGCTAAAAGCTAGAGATGAACTAACCATCGCTTTATCTTCTGTTGCCATGGACTACATGATGAACTCTGCAGTGACCTAAATTTATTATAGAATAGTGCTCGTTGTTGCTGTACTAAGCACTCCATTGCAATTACAGCACATTAGCCAGAAGAGTGGATCTCTAGAGAAAATGTCTAGTCTTTTAATCAAGCAGTAGAAAAGTCAGAGTGAACAAAAATTACACTGCTGTATGTATCTGCAGTCAATCTGTAAATGTACATCTAACAGCTGTCTTAATTTTGCCCAGAAAACATTTTTATTATATAAAGGGGTCACGAGTGTACAGTTCACTCACTTAATCTTTTCTGTACTTCAGTGAATTTTTTCCCACATTATATTCTCAACCCTCCTGAACTTTGTTGGGAACACCAGAAAATTAAAATAAGCAGTCTTAGTATTTCACCTTTAGACTGACCTATTTCAAATTAGAATAATCCTTTTTTTTATTATTTCACTGGTGAATATCAAAAATCTAAAGATGTGGGGAAAGCACACTATGAGCTGAGCACTTGAAGACAGGCACAATTTTCTTGAAAACAACTTTTAACATTTAATGGGTTCTCTAAAGCTCACTTTACAAATACTCTGAAATCAGATAAGTTATTCATTTTTTCTAATAGATCAGATTAAAGCTTTTGTAAACAGAGTGTTTCAAAACATTACTAATGAGTTTTCAAAAAAGAAACTGTCATTTCAGTAGCAATATCTGAACGTGCTGAAGTTCAAAAAAAAGACTAATTTGAATTGCAGAAAAAAAAAGTAATGAAATTTAAGGTGTATCTTGAACTCTGTCTGTGGGCTGGGTAGAGGAGGAAGATCTCAAGCTCTTTTTTTACTTCTACTCAAATGAACAAAAGAATTCCTAATATTTTCAAGGAAGTCAGGAGCAAGCAGAGAGGTGATTCACATGACCCAAATACCCGTCTGAGACGCCAAAGCCAGGAATTTCACTCACTCTGGGCTACCTGTAATATAACTGCAGAGGGCTTGTCACCTCCAAAGTTCTAGTCAGCACTGTGCAGCTCTGAATCACCATCTGAATGCTCCTACAAAATCTATTTTTCCTGAATAAGATACTATTTAAGGGCAATTAAGATCTTATATTGGGTACATAATGTTAGATACCTGAAGGTGACTGATGCAAATTTTCTCTGTGCTCAGAGAAAAGAAGGGAAATCAAAATAATGAGTACCTCTCACGGAATCATAAGAATATAATTTTGAAAACTCGACTGTAAGTCAGGTTTCTTGGTCACCCATCTGGGTAAGGATTTGCAGAGCTGAAATATCAAAGGGCTCATTCTTGGTTTTTTATTCTCCATTTTTAGATGATCATGAGAACATGCTATAAGCACAGCAGTAAAACAATGTGTATGCAGAGCAAAATAATTTACCTCTCAATACCTTTCCTACTGTTTTTTCATTGTGAATTCAGGACCATCACCCAGGAAAAGTCCAAGTTACATTCATTTGTGACTCCAGTAAATAACTACCTTACATTTTCTGAAGGAGCTCAGTTCCACAAAACTAGTAGAATTATATTTGTGACTACAACACCTTTTATGAACTGTCAGTTCTGTTGATAAAATAAGAATTAAGAATGAGATACTGTACACTTGTGCCGTTCATTTATGCTTCTCTCCATTCATCTATCCCTACAATGGCTGCTAAAAGCCTTATAATAATATTTCACAGTAAGCACTCTGTGATATATTCTGTGAAATATATGGGTCACTGAAACCCCTTCTAAAAGGCGGAAAAAGATATGCCACATGCATTATGGTGAATTGTAGACATTGCAGGCTCATCTCTTTGCAATCTATTTCTTCCCATTAGTGTTTTAAGCCCTAAAAAGAGAGAACTTGGAGGGCATGTCAAAAATACATGTGAAAAGCATAGAGGGGATTGTACCCATATCTGCAGACTGAATAATATGCAAGAGCTAAACTATTTAGCACAGAGAACAGATAACATTCTTTGAGACTTACTATATCTGAACTGTCTGCATTTTCTGAGCACCTTAAAAAAATGCGGTCTATCTCAGATATTTTTGAGGTGTAGCTGGTATGTTGTATGACACGTCCCTTCCCAACACATTCTTTCTATCTGTGTGGAATAAGAATTGTGGAGAACTTGAGTAAATCAGTCAGAAGTAAGCCTGCAACACTGTGTTCAGAAGCCCAAAGAAAGATTGGATAAGTGGAATAGAGTGAGATGCAAAATATTTCCTGGAGTGTGAGCAGAGTTTTAGAGAAAGAAATCTGGGTTGTTTGGAGACAAGCTTAAAAAAATCAAACTTAGCTAACAGATGCAAACAAGTGAAGACAAAGGGAGGAAAAAAAGAAAAGGAAGTTTACTGAAAGCAGAGAGCCACAAATGACATTTTCTCACAGTAAAAATTAAGAAAATGAAATGAGTCTTCAAGAAGAGATTGACAAGTGCAGCTGTCTCTGCAAATATCTTTAGAAATCAGAGGTTAAAGTCAATACACTAATTCACGTAACACTTGGCACATTTGGATAATTTTCCTTCTTTAAAGGGAGTCACAATTACATTTTCAATCTCACTGATGGTTTGTGAGGTAGAAAAATAAAATTCCATTGCACAAATGGTTGCAACACAGCATAAAACAGGACAGTAATTTTCTATGCTAATTCATTTAGCTCCCAACATCACCTGGAATTCTTAGTATGTTCTAATAAATTTAACATTTCTCCATAGAACTGTGTTTGTAACAGCAGTCAAAATTAAGGAGAAGGATAAAGCAGACATCTCCTTCTTAGTGCATTTCATATTTTTACCTTTAATAATATAGAAAACCTTAAAGTAAAAAAGGAAACCTGAAAACATTTAAGCCTGTAAAAATACCTGTTTCATGACTGTAGAACAAAACATATATGTACACTTATGTATAAGTTCATTCAACAACATAGGTGATTTTTTTTCTGGCACACTTTACTGATCCTTACTTATAGTTGAAACTACTTAACTCTTAGGAGAAAAGCTTCAGAGATTTCAGAGTAGCTGAGCTTGCTGGTTTAACTACATTCAACATCTCAAAATGATTATAATGATGACTACACTCAAGTTGCTTGATGGGAACATTTGGCAGTATAGTAATTCCCTTGCTGTTATTATTTGATGTGCTTTCATGATTATTTGTATGATTACAAAGCACTTTAAAAAGGTTAGACATAAGTAGGCACCTACATCAGCCCACACAGAAAAAGACTCTTAAGATGCCAGTAAAAGAAAGGGAATATATAAAAGCTTATACAGCTTCTCAGTCTAATTTATTTTTTTCTGGTTTTATTATGGCATATAAAAGAGCAATCTGGGGTGAGATGGAGGCCAATGTATAGAATATAATTTTGTTTTTGGCACTCATTTTCAAATACTGCTAAATGTTTTGGAATTGCTTTGATGCTACAATAATGTTTCAGAGCTGTATTACATGTATCAGTAATACTAAGAAGGATTTGTTCTATGGGTTCCTTTTCTCCCATTCAGAATTATTCTCATTATTTTGGCTCAAGGAAATTAGATCATCTCAATCACAGAATCACAGAATGGGTACAGTTGGAAGTTACCACAAGTTACCCTAGTCCAACCTTGCTCAAATAAGTCTCCATTACTCATAAATGTGTCCAGACAGCTTTTGAATAACTCCAGAGAAGAAAACTTCACAACCTCTCTGGACAATTTGTTCCAGTGCTCAGTTATCCAATAAAGTAGTTCTTCCTCATGTTCAGGTGGAACTTCCAGTCTTCCAGTTACTGCCCATTATGTTTCGTGTTGCTTGGCATCACCACAGAGAGCTTGGCTCCATCCTGCTGCCACTCTGCCTTCAGACACTTTGATAAGGTCGTGTCTCAGTTGTCTCTACTCCAGGCTAAAGAGGCCCATCCTCTTCAGCCTTTCCTCATAACAAAGAGCTCCAGTCTCTCTTTGTGGCCCTCCACTGGACCCACTCCAGGATCTTCATGTCTCTCTTGTGCTGAGGCCAGAACTGGACACAGCACTCCAGGTGATGCCTCACCAGGGCCAAATAGAAGAGAAGGATCACATCCTCCAGCTTGCTGTCAGTGTTCTTCCGAACGCAGCCCAGGATACCATTGGCCTGCTTGGCTGCAAGGACACACTGCTGGCTTATGGAGAGCTTGTTATTCACTGGGACTCCCAGGTCCTTCTTCCCAGGGCTGCTTCCTAGCAGGCTTGCCCTCCAGCCTGTGCTGCTGCATGGGATTATTTTTCCCCAGGTGCAGGACCCTGCATTAGCCTGAATTTCAGAAGGCTCCTCTCTGCCCATCTCTCCAGCCTGGTGAGATCCTTCTGAAGGACAGCCCTCTGGGGCCACTCCTCCCTGCTTTGTGTTATGAGTGACATTGCTGAGGTGGCATCTGCCTTTTCATCCAAGTTATTTATGGATAAGTAAAACAAGAATGGGCCCAGCATCAACCCTTGGGGCACGGGACTAATGACAGGCCCTCATCTAGACCCTATGCAACTGATCACAGCCCTCTGAGACCCACCATTCAGCCACTTCTCACTACATCTCACTGTCCGTCAGCACAGCCAGTCCTGAACTTGCTTATGAGGACATCCTGGGAGACACTGTCAAAAGCCTTGCTGAAATCCATTTAGACAATATCCATGGCACTCCACTCACCTTTCCAGGCAGCTGTTCAGTCATACAAGACAACAGAAGACAACCAGGATGGTCAAGCACTATTTACCTTTGGCAAATCCATGTTGACTCTCTTGCTCACTTTTTCTTCTTTCACGTGCTTAGAGAGGGGCTCCAGAGTGCCATTTTATTGCCATTTCAGGGACTGAAGGGAGGCTGACTGGCTGGTAGTTTCCTGGGTTGTCCTTCCTGCTGTGTTCGGTATCTGAGGTGACATTTGCTTTCTTTGAGCCCTCAGGCACCTCTTCTGACTGTCATCTTTCAGAGATCATTGTCAGTGGCATTCCTGTGGTGTCTGCCAACTCCCTCAGGACTCATGGTTATATCCCATGAAGAGCCCATGGATTTGTGGATGTCAAGTTTGACTAAAGAGTCTCTAACTCGATTGGCCTCAAACAAAATAAAATCTGCCCTCCTCGAGATCATCTAACTCCTTGTCCTGCGGGTCAGGGACTCCCAAGAGCTGGCCATGCCAGTGAAGATTAATGCAGGGTAGGCATTCAGTATGTCTGCCTTCACTGCAGCCTCTATTTCAAGGATCCCTGTTACATTTAGTAGTAGACCAGTGTTTTCGCTAGTATTCCTTTTGTTATTGATGTGTTGGAAGAATGTCTGCTCATAATCCTTGCCATCCTTGGACAGATTTAGTTCCAGATAGGCCTTTGTCTCCCTCACTGCATTTCTGCATACTTCAACAACATCCCAATATTCATCCCTGCTTCCACCCTGTGTACTTCCTGCTTATGTCTGAGTTTTAACAGGAGTTCCTTGTTCATCTATGCAGGTCTCCTGTCTCTTTTGCTCAGTTTCTTGTCCATGGGGATGCAGCATTTTTGAGCCTGGAGGAAATGACCTTTGAATATTAATCAGCTCTCTTGAAACATTTTTCCCTCTAGGGCCTTCTCCTATGGTACTTTTCAAGAAAATCCCTGACGAGACTAAGGTTAGCTCCTTCCATTGTCCATGGCTGCAATCTCCTTTGCTGCCCTGTTTCCTCCGTAAAATATACCAAACTCCACAATCTCATGCTCAGTACAGCCATGCCTGTCCCCAGACTTCACATCTGTAACAAAATCTTCTCTTCTTATTATTATAAAGTTCAGCAGCACATCTTTCCTTAATGGCTCCTCCATTATCTGTACCAGGAGGTTATAGTCAGTGCTTCCCAGGAACCTCCTGGGCTGTTTGTTCTTGGTTGTATTGTTCCTTCAGCTGATATCAGGGTAGTTAAAGCCCCCATGAGAACCAGGACCAGTGACTGAGGCTGTTGCTACAGCTGTCTGTAACAGGCCTCCTCTACTTCCTCCTCCTGATCAGGTGACCTGTAGCAAAAACTCACATGTCACTGTTTGTTAGTTTGCCCTTTAATCCTAACACAGAAAAACCTCAATTTGTTCATCCTCTGCATACTGATCTCTAAACCTACCCATTTTTCTCCAATACTGTGTGCATTGTTATACAGGCACTTCAGCACTTTCCAGCAGCTAACAGAACTTTGATTCTCCTGGCATGGTAGGTACTAAAATGGATAGAAAGCTGAGGCATATATATACATANTTCAAGAGTACTTAACTTGTGAGAGGACAACAACCTAATTAATTCCACAATGGATTTTTCCCCTTTGCATTTTAAAATTTTGTGGTTAATGCCCTACATAAGTTATCCCCAATCTTTCTGTGCCACACATCTTTTTTTTTAGCTGACCAATGCTTCATTTTTTTGCCTTACAACTATCACTGTCTCCAATCCATAAGTAAAACTTCATTTTTAACTAGCCTCATACCTTCTAGGCACAGAGAGTCTCCCTGCATTGCTTGATGGCCCTTACTTGAGTTCAAAAAGAGAGCAACAATGTCAACATTACAGAAATGATACCCACATCTGCTTTGTTTTTCAGCAAAACAGTGTTTATTCCTGTAACTGGGTTCAAACACATTTGGAAAGGTCAAAACTTATTCCACAGTGTTCAGACATTTTCTGAAGCATCCAAACCACCATCGGTTTAACTCGGACCAGATATTTTTCAAGAATTTATTCAAATTATTGCTTCTGAGTTATTTTATGAAAACACACTGAACTGCAAAATTTTAGATGACTGCATTTTATTTTACTTTGGCACTGTTTATTGAAGCATCAGTACATTTTTCAATTCAAGCTTTTTAAGGCCTCAGCTGTTGTTCAGGGTACTAACTGTCATAGTTAGTACCCTGAACAACAGCTTTTAACAGAACACTTCAGAAGGTATGAAATTAATTTCTTAAATAGGTAGGCAAAAGGTACTAACAAATTACCTCCTCTCATGCTTCTATGCTTCTAGTGTATAATCATTATGCCAGTATATAATATTAAGGGTTACAGATGTTGAAGAAATAGGCACCATTTCAGATTAAAAATCAGACACACTAGTTTGATCTGGAATTAAGGCTGGTGACAGCATAAACACATTTAGTCCTTTATAGTGAGAAATATTACTCAGATCTGAATAGCTGTCTACAATTTGTTCAATGTACCTTTTTCTTTCAAGGTCAACACTGCAAAGAAAAAAAAAGTAAGAAAAACTCATTTCTCCCTTTAATGCTTCCTATGTCTTTCAGAGCCTAATGTATTTTCTAACCACATTACAATGAGTTTCCTTCCTAAATGAATCTCCAACAGAGAATTCATTCAGACTTACCAGTCTTTCATCTTTCAGAAGCAGACTCAGGATGCTGACATTTTGAAAAGATTCAGTGGTAATGGACCTGCTATTTTACTATTTGGCACCTCTGTGTTTTGTATTATTTTGAATTCCCTTCCCTTACCTACATATTCAAACCTTTTCAAAGGCAGAACAACTTCCAAACAAGTAGATTCCAGGAGGTCACCTTTCAAGTAACCATTTTCTGCAACTCATGATCTTAATTGTTTTCTTCTTTCTTTGATAACACTGACTTAATAATGATGAAATCAACTGTCATTGTAGGTTTTTTTCCATAGTTGATCCACAATACAAAGTTCACAGATAAAAGCAAGTATGATTCTTCATTCCATATGACATGGATTGATATGAATACTGACTTTTGAGGCCTACTGGTCTCCTCTATAGTGCATAGGTCAACAACTTCCAAATACGATAGCAAAAATCGGACAATGGGGCTCAGTACAAGGACACCAACTCCCTACTTCCTCCCTGTCATGCCTCCATATAGTGTAAGATATTAATTGCTGCAGGTAGAGATTAAAGACTCTAAGTCTCACTGTAGGTAAAGGGCTCGGGCTTGGGCTTGGGTAAAGGGCTCCTGGATTCATTTGCTCACCCTCAGAACAGAAATTTCCTGCATAGTCCTGAAAAGATCACCTATAAAAAATAAATGGCTTTCTGAAAATTCAGCTTTATGTTTTGCTGATGAAGGACACCATCCTGGTCACAGAGAGCACCACACCATGTCAGTGATAATATTATTATTTTGAAACATGAATACTTCTCTGATGCGACCTAATATCGATACTACCTACATTATAGTTTGAGCCGAATATTATGGTTTTCCCATGAAAAAATTTGTTCTTTGAATTCTATTGAATTAAGGCAGTTAGTAAGTATATGAAGTATAGTTTGATTTCAATTTATAAAAAGTCATCCAAAATTATGAAAAATAATTTTGTTAGCATTCTCTAACAAAAGTTAGTTGTAGTTCTTCAAAAGCAGCTACTACCAATACTGTTGCTTGATAGAATTACTATACATACTCTGAAATAAAGTACTATGAACATATTTCTTCATGAGACAGCATTCATTAAAACTGGATATGATCTTAACTGGGAATGACACTTCATCCTCTAGTCATTTTTCCAAAGTAATATATACTTTATAATATTGTGTTAACAAGGCAAACAGTAGCAGCAGAGTCACCTTCTATGGTCAAAATGTAAATAAAACAGAGCATCTACAAAGAAAATATATCAATTAAATGGACGCTGTCTGCAGTTAATACTTATTGCCATCCAGATTCATAATCTGTATTCTTATTCACACGCTGAAGCTTCTCTTCTTCAAGCCATTTTCTCAAATGTTGATTTAGAAAGAAAAATATTAACCTAGAAATAGGCAGCAGAATACATTATATAAATTCCTCAGTCTATTGATATGAAGATATTGCGGTAGTTATTGCTTACTTATGAGCACAGTAGGGACAGAACCAACAGGCCAAACCACAGATTTAAGTGTATGTATCAGAAGCCTAGCCTAGAAAAAGATCGTCTTGCTCACACACAGCCCAGCTACACAGCATCATTCCAGGTAACCTTCTGTCCCAGTGACCCACATGTCAGAACTAGCAAAGGCTGCGCAGTTTGTATGAAGAATTTTCATAAAAATAACTGAAGTAAAAACCACACCAGGTTATACATACTGAATGATCTGAGGGATGAATCATGATGTATTAGGCATGGTTTTACTGAATGTTGCCATGAAGTCCTGGTGTTGGGTGGGAGGGGCAGTATCATGTGTGCTCCCAAAACCACTGAATGGTTAACAGGTTATGTAATTCTCCTCTCCTCCACATTTTGTCATGGCTGAGTCCAGCCCTCTCTATTCAGCAGGGAGGGAAAAGACAAAAGGAATTGTGCCTTGCCTTTTAGTTTTTCTCAGGCATTAATCTCAGAGGAGACCTGCAACAGGATCAGATACACAGGTTTAGAAAGATACAGCATGTCAACGGCAAATGGGGAAGCATTAGAATTCACACAAGCAGTTTTATATAATTAATCACCTGCTTAAACCTGCTGTTTTGTCTGATGTTCCCTGCTTTGCAAAGCAGAACTGGTTTTCATTTGTGAGTGACCAGATGCCTTCTCAGACATCAGTGTTTTTCCTGCTACACCAACACATACTAAACAAAAGGTTCACAAAGCAAAAACAGGATATTTGGATGACTACATTTTACTGCTTTTTGTATGTTAAAATACTGAATGAGTAATGGCTGCTTACCTGGCAACCTGCCATTTTGGATACTAGCAACCTATTTTGTATTTATATAGGTCACAACACTGAGAAGTATCCTCCTTGAAAGTTCTAACCTTTCTGTTTCTGGACACTTTGTGATTCATTGACCATATCTTTTGCTATTCAAGAGAGTGTTCCAAAAGTTATTATCATCACTGCAAATACACATAGTTGTTTAGGGTGTATTGAGAATGCATGATTAAATTTTAACCAGGTTTCATTTTAACAACAATTTGAACAGACTTCTGAGTCTTGCATATTAAGGCTACTTTTACCTGTAGACTGTGTTTTAGCACTGAAGAGAAATAATACAGTTGGTTAACCACAATTTAAAAATAAATATGAAGTCCTTGAAAACAACGAATATACACAGGAACTATGGGAGCCTCAAGATATTTAGTTTTCTTCCTGCCCAAAGGCAGAAGCAATTATGTTATTGTCAGCCTTGACAGATGTGAGTCTGCGTTGTTTTTAAGACTTGCAGTGTGTGTGTTGCAGGGGAGCTCCCTGGCTCTCTTTTCCCATGCTTTGCTGTCCTTATCCTTTGAAAGGTGACTTTTTCCACCAGTGGTTTAAGGCTACTCTCTCTTGTTTTGCCTCCCAGAGACACAGAAACAAGGAGCAAGCAAGGTCTGACTTGCATCTCCAGTCTATGTCTTTGTACCCCATCTGGTCCTTAGCCAGAACATTTGTCAAAGGTTCCTTCCATCTATCCCTGAAATTCTAGGCATAAAAAATGCAGTAAGTGCAAAATATATGCCATCCATTTTGCCAGGAATTATTCACTATTATGATTGCTGCATAAATGTTAATAGTGCAATTAGATGTCCCCATTTAAACATCTCAGCATTGGAAGGGATTATAAAACCACACTACGATAATGGAAAGAAAGGTGTCAAATGTTTCTACTTTTGTTTTACATAAAGATGTGTGCATATCTATATAGAGCTTTCCCATTTGCAAACTGGCATGTGTATGTAATTCACTGTTGAGCATTAAGTTGAACCAATACCACCCATTTTTTTACCAGCAACACAGTGTTTCAGTGTTCTCAAATATCTGCTCTCCCCTAGCCAAAAACCCCCAACAGCTGAAAACATAAATCTTGGAGTCAGCAAATTAAAAAATAGACACTTTGTTACACCACAGCATTTCCCTCGACTTTCTCTGCAGTATCATTTGATGCCTGCTTTCCAAAACAGAAGTTGAACAAATGAATCCTTCTGTCCTCACTTTCAGTTGTCAGCAGTGCTTCAGTGTGAGATGAAATAAATTGCCAGTCTCTTTCATCTTCTATAATCAGCTCTGCACAGCTGAGTACACCCACAGCCCTGCAAGCTGCCTCTGCCAGCACTAATTCTGTGTGGAACGGGAAGTCTTTGTTAGTGCCATGTTTCTAAAGTTCTACACAGGAGCAGATTTTGTTATTTGTATTTCTCCTTTTTTCTCCTGTGTACTCTTCTCTAACTGATATGCTATTGTACTATCCATTTTCTGCAGGAGACAAGCTTTTAGGTGGGCATGTTATTTTCAAAATGTGCTTGATGTAGGGTTCTTCTGTTCCAATGGGTCACACCATCACTGATATTATCAATTCTTTGTGATATAATACTTATACATTGGCTATTGCTTCAAGAAGGCTTTAACCAGTCTAGCAGCAAGACTAAACATTTCATTTTTCAGAAGTGTGAAAGTTCTAAATTCGTTGCTGCCACATCAGTGCAGGGTATTGTGGAGATTTATTTATCATAGGGTTATTTTTGAATTTTCACCATATTTGCCCTGCTCAAGAAAAGTACAAAAGACATCAGGCAAGGTAAGATCAATGTTCCTAGACTCGCAGGTGCCCTAAAATCCCAGGCTGTTATCTTGTGTGAAATTAATCCTTGGGGTAGTGAGAAGTAAGCAATGAAAATCTGCCACTAAACATACAGGGATGTGGAGATGGTCTTCGTTAACGCACTCACTGGGCCAGGTGATGGGTAACACAGTTGTAGCATTCTAGCCTCCTAGCCTCCTGGTCATCAGCTCAAACTCAGGGCAGGTCAACAGAGTAAAACATGTTTTGGACTTCTGTGCAAGTCCCAGCAGACACACTGAGAGAATCATCCTACCCACCACTCTTGCTGTCAGCCTCTGTGAATGTGGGAAAGACCTATTTGTCACAAAAACTGAATTATGTTATTGTCCTTTCTTCCCAGAGTTAGCCCTTGAAGGAAAAAACTGTACAACCTTTAATATTTGAGTGCTACCTTCTACAACCAGGCTAAGGACTGAAGTTTTCAGTCCCTTAAGCTCTCCTGGTATGTATTAGATAAAGGTAAACAAAAGTACAGAATGCTACATCTCAGTAGCCAATGAGTTGAAACAGTGCAGTAAAAGGAAAATAAGGCAGAGCAAAAGATGAACTTTTCCCAACATTTTTACTTAAAACAAATCTTTTTCTGCATGTTAAAAAATGTCTGTAGTATGTGGAGGCCAGTGCACCTCCTAAACCAGAGCATCTAAGGGTCCCCTGGAGGGATGTCCCTTAATCGGGACAAGTCCCTTCATGTTAGGAGGAGAAGCAGCTGCCTCCTCCCAGAGTTCTTTGGTTGTTATTCAGATGTACTCCAGTTCTGCTCTCCCAGTTGGCCCGTTGGCCTCCCCACCCCTTTCTGCTTTACGTGTCCTTCCCCTCGATGTTCTCCCTTCCCTGAGGCCCCTTTTGGCTCGGGTTTGGTGCAATCCTCTGCCCACGTTCCGCCCCTCTTACCCCACCGGTTCTCCCTGTACATTGCCTTGCCTCTGCACCACTTTCTCCCTCACCCATCGGACTCTGTTCCCAACTCTGCCCCTGCTACCCCGTATATAAACCCGGTCCCTCACTCATGCTCCTGCCTTCGTCCCTGGACCCTTTTATGTGAAGACAGAATAAAACCTCTCCGTGGAACTCTATACGAAGACCCTTCCCTTTCTTACTGCAGAGGGATTTGTTACAGCTCTCCAACGTGAGTGTTGAGTGATTGTGTCAGAGTGCCTGTGACTCCTGGCAGCTCTCCACTTGGGTACCCTTCCAGTAGGTTGTGGCACCTTTTTACCTCTGCCCACTGCAACAGTAGTAGAAGGTTAAAGTTTGTCCAGTGCCTGGTTTGTCATGGGCTGATATGTTCTGTGCAAAGGAGCGCATTCATTAAGTAGTGTGACCTAGAAGGAGGATCTGTTTTACCATAAAATAATTATAATAGTGTCCAATTATGACATAGAAGCAGAACACCTCACTACTCCATAGCATCGATTATCCCAAGACACAAAACAAACATTTTTTATTAAAAGTTATTTTTAAAGCTATATATCAATGCTCTTATAATTAAGTAGCTACTCTTTAGAAAATTCATATTTTAGCATTTGATTGAGAGAAAACTGACCATTAAAAAACAGGTATCATGGTGAAAGTCTGTTAAAGACCACCCAACCAGGATGAAGAGGCTGAATTATCCTATAAGCAGCTGCAAAAGTCTCACAATAGCTGGCCCTTGTTCTCAGGGGGGACTTCAGTTTACCATATGTACACTGGAAATACAATACAGCAGAGAGGAAACACTCCAGGATATTCCTGCACTATGTGGAAAGTAACTTCTCAACACAGCTGGTGAGCAAATCAGCTAGGGAATGTACCCCACTAGACCTGTTCTTTGTGAAAAGAGATGGACCATCTCTTTTGAGATGTGAACGATAGAATCGTGGATTTATTTAGATTGGAAAAGACCTCTAAAGGGATGGTGACTCTGTCACTTTGCTGGGTAGCCTGTTCCAGTGTGTGATAACACCTTCGGAGAAGAAATTTATCCTAATAGCCAGTCTAACTCTCGCCCAGTGCAATTCCACCTTTCTACAACCTCCTTTTAGGCAGATATAGAAAGCTGTACAGTCTCTCCGGAGCCTCCTTCTCTCCTCGCTAAACACCTCCAGTTCCCTCAGCTGCTCCTTATAACACTTGCACTTTAGATCCTTCATGGACTTCACAGCCCTTCTTTGGACACAATCCAGCACCACCCCTGGAAGTATTTAGAATACCTGCAGGCATAGCACTTAAAGACCTGGTCTAGTGATAGGCTTGGCAGTGCTGGGTTAATGATTGGATTTCATAATCTTAGAGGTCTCTCCCAACTTATATGGTGGTGTGATCAAGGTTATTGTGTGGCAAGCAATGTGATCAAGGTTATTGTGTGGCAAGTTGTGTATTATTATACAATAATACAATATTTTACAATACTTTTAGCATGGCTTACATATTTTTCTACCTTTTAAAATGTTTTAAGAGGCAGTGAAATTTCTCCCTGTGACCAGTAGTTTTCAGTTTTGAAGTCACAGATGAAAGTGCTATTAGTAGTTTTTAAATTACTATGTGTTTGTTGTTGACCTCTAAATTGCATGATTGATCTTTGGGCACAAAGGGAAAAAAATGTATGCATTTCTCCAGTATTTGTGCGTCATCTGTGCGCTGGCTTCCATTCTTCTCAGAGATGAAGGGTGCAGCAGGCAGTCGCTGTGCTCTTAGAAATACAGGGAGAGAGAAAAGCAGGTTTCTGGTAGGTCTTATTCTCTGCTCTGACAAATTCTGAGATGAGGACTTCTGGAGAACACATTTCACCTCCGGACTCTGATGATTTTGTGCGCACATTACCACTCAGCTGTGTTCAACTACACTAAGGAAGACATGACATTACATCCTCACTTCCAGAGGACTCACATCCTCACTTTCTTCTGCATGAATCCTGCAAGCCTGGCATTTAAAAGCTGAATGGACACCCCATGGAAAAACATTTTTAGTTTAACGATAACTATGCCTTCACGTAGGCTGCCAAATATTTACAAGTATCCTGTAAACAGAAAATGTAGATATGAAATGTCCCCTCTATTGTAAAATCGAAGTTTGCAAAGTGGTAGAAAGTCCTGTAGCTACATCATAAGAGAAAATTATCAAGACCAAATGGAATATCTAACTACCAGGTGTGGCAGAACCTAAAGCGAGGTTTGAATTTATTCATAAGAGACCAAAATAAAATTCCCAGAGTTGAACTTCCTTGAATTTTGGAGTATTTCAAATCTGAATTAAAACCAGGAATGCTGAATCCATTTGTAATGTCATGAAAAGTTAAATATAGGTAACACAGTGATACAAATAAAGTGTAAGGAGGTTCAAAATAAAGTATTGTTGTGACTTCAGACCATTGCACAGAGAATTTTAATTTTTTCACCACAGGTTTATCTTGCCTGTTCTTCAATTAGCTATATTGTGCTTTATAGAAAACTCTATCACAAGTGTAAATAATATTTTGAAAAAGAGCAGTATAATTTCATATAATATCAGAATTTACATGTCTCAGAAAATGAGTTACTGGCACTTATATCTGAATCAATGAAGCCTTCTGTGCTTCTAGAAGGTTGATGCTTGCTCTCAATGACAAAATCAAACTAAGGTGAGAGATTCCATACACAGGCTCAAGATTATCCTGGAAAGAATGGCTGAAGTACTTGGACCTGAAAAAAAGGAGCAGGCTCTCTTTTTCCAGTCACCTTTAATGGGAACTGAGCACGTAGATGTGAAGAGTTCAGGGCTCAACTCCTGGCTGTGGCTGCTCACAGGATGTGATGGCCCTCTACCTGAGGGTCAGGGAGATAGAGCCAAGATGCAAGTACAGATCCAGTCATATAATTTTTCTTTTTCTTTCTGTTATTGTTAACTTGTCCCTCAAAAAACCAAGACAAAGACAAACAAACAAAAAGCACAAACCAAGCAAGACAAAACAAAACAAAACAAAACAAAACAAAACAAAACAAAACAAAACAAAACAAACAAACAAACAAAAAACCCTAGACCCAAAATCACAATCAAAAAACTTCCCACCCCCAACAAAAAGACAAAACAACTAAATACTCAAACAAACAGAAAAAGAAAGAAGCAAGAAGGCCTTATTTATGGCTATGAAGGAGGGAATGCTGATGTCCACAACAACATGTAACTTCTCTTTTTGCTCTGACTGATAAAGAGCAACCACCTACCTGCTTTTGGTAAAGCTACTAAGGTTCATCATGTTAGTCAGGCAGGAGCTAGGTTGCAACTGTATTGTTTTTGTCAAAATTTAGTTTCATTCAAGCAATCTTTCCAACCACCAGGGGAAAGAAAGTCCAGATAACACTTA
This sequence comes from Hylia prasina, assembly GCA_013397195.1. Classification (NCBI taxonomy): domain Eukaryota; kingdom Metazoa; phylum Chordata; class Aves; order Passeriformes; family Sylviidae; genus Hylia; species Hylia prasina. Next base: position 293,952 of record VYXD01012653.1, read on the forward strand.
CCTGGAAGTGAATGAAATCAGGACCTTTCTCCCAAAGCAGGAAATTTAACAGCATCTGGAGTAAATGATAGCTTTCTTTGCACAAAAATCTAGTTCCTTCCTACTGTAAGAAATATTATATCAAACCCGTATCCATAACACAACAGACATGCATGTAGTAGGTACATTATTGCTGCTGATGAAATACATAAGAAACCTGCTGCAAATGGGTTCCTTTACACTTGATCACAGATGTATTTGAAAAAACAAAATTAAGATGCAGTGTGACAATTGTTATGTATTGCAGTTAGCACAAATCAGAACATTAAATATTAGTAGATGATATAATCTAGTGCCAGTATTTGTTCTTTGTATAACACTAATTTCATCACTAATTTCTAATGAATATTTTTATTAGTTAAAATAAGCAGTTTAGTACTCAGAAAATGGTTATGTTCTAGATAATTTTTTTCCAAATACTGATCTATCTCATTCCCACGTCTGTTAAAAAGAAAAAAGAAAAAAAATCCTCTTTTTAAACCATGTGAATTGAATTTAGCTTTTCTTAATGTGGTTTACTAAAGAGCAATACACTTGGTATAACAATAATATCCAGCTAAATGAATATTTAATAGCTGGAGCTGGGATCTAAGTAGATTAAATGAAAGGAACTCAATGAACAGGTGCATAGTTAGATCTTGGCACATTGAATGTCAGTAAACACAGCATTTGCTTTATAGGCTTTTCTAGGTATATTTGTGTTTAGAAAGAAGGGTTTATTTTTGCAAAACATGTTTTATAATCCTCACAGTAGCAGACTGATTGGCAGAAGCTTCTTTCTTACCTTTCTTTTGTATAATTAACTATTAAATCTTATTGCTGTTTCCTGTGTTTGAGAGTGGTTTTCCTTCTGAAGTCAAAAGAAACTTTTTCATTAGCTACAGCTGGCACAAGGCTAAGACCACTGACAGAGAAATTTGCTTTCAATCATATATTCCCATTACCAGTAATACATAGCATATGGGTGAAAGAGACACAAGAGGCAACCAATACTTTTGGACAATGCAGACTATCACAACCTTGACATATTGTACATTAAATTTACATTATATCCAGCAGCCAAGGAGAACATTAAATATGTTGATATTACAAGTTCATAATATCCTTTCTCCCAAGGTGCTGATATGATTTTATCCTAGGAGGATGTGTACAATTCTAGACAGAACTGTGGCTTTTATTAATGGTTACTTACTGAATTTCTGAGGTTCCAAGTGCTCTGCGAGGCAGAGTTCACAGACTGGCCAAATCCTGCAGACTCTGTAGGGAGTCTACCGAATGACGTGCACAACATTTTATCGCTGGGAAAATCTTTTACAAAATACCTTTTTTTTTTTT
>VYXD01012653.1:295339-316206 GCA_013397195.1 Hylia prasina
TTTTTTTTTTCCTTATTGTTACTGTGTTTTCATCACTACACTGTCAGTGTTGACAGATGTTGTTATATTCACTAGGTTTCTACTGAGGGAAATATCTTAAGCACATTAATATTTCTGTGTACTGGAAAAACTACTTCCATAGGTGTACATTTCCTGCTCAGAGAATTAAAAGTTTACAGAGATATATCTGAATCCCAATCTGAACTTCCTGATAGTTTAAGACTCTTTAGAATTAACATTTTTGCACCACTTCTTACATAAATGGGACCCAAGTGTAATTCTTGGACCCAGACCTATACATACATCCAAGTTTTCCATATTTGGTTCATTATGTAATTTCTGTTGAGGCCAATGGGAGATATTCCACTGACTTCACAAAAAATACATCAGGCTGTTGGCTGAAAAAAATATTTACACGGAGGAATTCACCACACCATTAATAATAATAAGCATGATTTTAAAATTTGCTTACAACATTTTCCATTAGAAAAAAAACTAACAAACTGAAATCCTCTTTTGAATATGAATTCTGTCTTGACAATATATTGCAAAGACTTTTCTCGTTACAAATGAAAAAGATAACATGAAATACATATGCTCATTTATTATACACATACTCTTAAGACTTGCAGAAGAAGAAATGTATCACTCAAAAAACCTACAAAAAACACTTGAAAGCTAGTTAGTCTTTGTGAAAAAGCACAGTTTGTATAGCTAAGATTTTGTGCATCTAACAATATTTGTTTTACTAAGAAACAGTGGCAATTTCCTTAGAACATTAAAAGAAAAAGAATCTTTACAGAAAAAAAACCCAAACCTACTATGAAAACAAACTATCCACAAGTGCTGTCTTGCTAAAGCTAACAAGTTCCAACAACTGTTAATTTTGTCTGGTTCCTTGGTGGAAGGTTTATATTGCAAACACATTCCCAGTTATGCTGTAATCCATCTAAAAGGTGGCATGATATCAACACTCCTGCAGCCAGGGCCAAGTCTGTGAGTATGAGGGTAAGAGAAGTGCATCAAAAAAGAAACAAATCTTGGTTCCTGCAGTTCAAAGACTGGTCCCATTAGAGCAGAAGGAGCTTATTTTGATTTTATGTTTTGGTAAGAAAAACTGACATGGGTTTGTTTGTGTCTATTTGGCTTCTGCCAGATGGAAAGGTTTACTCATTAGAGGCAGCTGTTTTAGCAAATTACCTCACTGTGGTATAATGACTGAGTTATAACATGCAATTGAAGAAAATCCTTTCATTTCCCAGTGAGATCATGATAACTAGGAACAATTTCAATAAGATTTTTGATTTACTTTGGAAAGGATTCAGTTGGAAAGACTGGTGATACAATGATGTATTTCTTTTGTTCATATTTCTTTTTTATATGTATTAAGCATTTGGGTTTGTTTTGAACTAATGTATTTATAATTTTCTCCGGAGTGATATATTTCATTAAAAAAATATAATTGCAATTACACTGGGAAGGAAGTTACTCTATATACCATATGCCTTACTGAAAAAACTATTCCAAAACTCACAAAGAATTCATTCTATGCCATTTATACAACTCCTTTAAGTTTACATGATTAAAATAATTACAAGAGAAAATGTAATATAGCACAAGTTCCATACACTCTGCATCCAAAATGGCTATTTGAAGAGATGAACTTTTTTGGGAGAGTTTAAGTGAAGTAAACTTGGCTGACTTGAGGAGCCGAAGTAAAATAACCCACATTTTCGCCATGTCAATTTCATTGCTGTAACTTTTTCTAGAAACAAGATTAGCACGTTGGAGAGCAAAGCACCACAGAACGCTGGCATTTGGCAGAATCTTGGTCCCCTGGTCACAGAGGTGCCTTAGGAGGTCTAGTAAAAACTGGCTGTGATGTGCTCTGGCAGAAGCTGTGCTTACTGTGGCTGCTGCAACTACAGCTGCCCAGCACTTGCAGTGGTAGAGACAAGGTCAGTTTCATCAGCTTTTTTTTCCCCCAGCTCCATTTTGAGATATTTGTTACAAGCTGAACTTGCAAAATGAGACCTGAACTGGATACACAAAAGGTTTTCCTTGCTCCTAAAATGGCCTAAGTGTCCTTCCAAGCAAAGGTAGTTGTAGGGAGCCTTGCTCATGCGCAGTGTCCCTGGCAGCAACACTCTCCACAGAACGTGCCCCTTCAATCAGTGAGTTTAAAAAGCAAAATCCTTGTGGCTTCCTTTCTGATCAAGCCATTTCTTTCAATCATCTTTCCTTTGACTATTGGAGTGGAAGATGAACTTTCACTGATGTTCATGAATATTATAGGACACAGCTACAGCGACTGTCCAGATGCTAACCCTTTTTGAGCCCCCAGCCTCTTAAAGGACCACTCTGCTGTGCCAGGCAAGGTACTCAGTTAAAAAAAAAAAATTACAATGAACATAGAAAAATTAATTCCCCACACTACTTTATACAGGTTAAAATGAGCAGCAACAGCCTACATAACAACACTAGACACTTGACTGCAAGACTTCTTGACAGTGTTTATGACATCTGGCCACAGGAAGGGCACTCTGTACACACTACAGCATTATTTCAGGACCTTCTGGAGAGGATATAATTCTTCAGCTTGGTTACCCAGTTCTATGGCTGCACAGTTCGTTGATCTTGGACAGCCTCTGTGGGCCAGCAGCCACAGCAGCAAATTTAGTCTAGACAGAGCTCTTCTTTACTTTTATGACTGCAAGTGTATACTTTGAATGGACAACTTCACTGAGCTGATTCATAGTGAAGCCCACATTGTATTTTCAGAAGTACTGACTGACACAAAAGCCACCAGTAATTTAAAACTCCTTCCACCATACATGGTTGTCTTTCATTTTATTTCTTACAGACTGTTCATTTTTTATATGGGATTGTGAAGCTTTTTGCAGTTTCCTTCACCAGTGAATCACTTCAGCACTTGTGCCATCTGCTGTGCATACTTTCACCATATATTTACTGTCTCCATGATTTTTATAACAATTTCNNTTTTTATAACAATTTCTCATTATTATAATATTTCTTATTATTAATAAGAAAATTAAGTGCCACTGTCACTTTTTGCCAGTTCAAAATGAGTAATTTATTATTCTTCTTCCTAATTTCTTTATTCACAATGCACAACATTTACACAGATATCATATGCTGAATATGCAGTATAGGGTATATTCAATTAGGACTGGGTGGCAATATATATATTTGTGTCTCATATTTGTATCTGGATATTCAGCTGGAAAGTCTGTATTTTGCTTACCTAATTCACATATTCTGAAACCTGAGAAGCATTATAAAAATTCTGTGTATTTATACATAGTGAAGACCATGATCAGATACAACAGGGGAGTTATTTTTCAGGAATATGTTATTTAATTCCCAAATCAGAGAAAACTTTCATGATTATGCTATCTCTAGTCCACCTTAGAAACCAGTTCAGTTTAATAGCTTGTTTTTCCCTAAGCATACATTAGCCATTTGTTAACCTGCAATGTTTACTTTTTATATCATCAAGCATATCACTTGGGGAAAGATCTAGATACTAGCACCACTTAGGAAATCTACTGGAAACTTGCATGCTGGAAACTTACACTCCTGATAAACCTTGCTTTTTGCTGGGTACTGGGAGGGGAGGTGGGTGTGTGAGCAGGCAGGATTGACAAGTTACAGCCAGAAAAGTGGGCTGCTGTCAGGAAGCTGCCAGGAGCCAGGGGAAACCATACTGGGAAGAGCTCCCGGGAGTGAACACTGGGGTGTGGGACTGGTGGTGACTGCCTGAGCTGCTGTCTCTGGCCCCTTGTAAAGGCAGACAGTCCTGCAAATAGCCAGTCATCAAAAGTCCACAGAGCTCCTGTCTCACATCCCCCATAACTTTCACCAGCCATAAAAATACTTTCCAACACCCCACAGCAAAAATAAAACCTTTAGTACAAAACCAAAGCCACAAAAGCTGTAAAGAGTCACAGGAAATGAGGCAGAAAAGAACAAGGAGTCTTTAACATACTGTATCCATGAAGTAGCAGGAAACGTGGAAGTTAACAGATGACTTTAGGAGACAGATTACACCACTGAGGAAGACAAAACAACTGCAATAGACCTGCCAGTATGATCTTTGATCTTGAGCCACATTCAAATTTGGTAGCTCTCTTGCCCAGATTCAACAAATATTTTGTGAATGGGTGAAAGGAATTCTTTGCACTTATTTAGAATGTTTATGTGTGCATAGTGATTCCTTGGAAATTTCCATTTGGTCATGGAATTAGATCTGTCCAATGATGAATGAGTTTCCAGGTAAACCAGAAAACACTTCTGACTGAGAAATAAACTATTTTTTAAGTCTTTTGGTCCTTGGTCTCTGTTCACAGAAGGGACAAAACATACTGCTGTCATTAAAAAAATCCATGTATTATTTTTTCCCTATGACATGTGGGGTGCTAACTTTCCAAAGGGAAGTTTAGTAGAATTTATTTAACACAGGCAAAGCAAGACAATTTTTTCTTTTCCTGCCCAGAAATGACTAAGCTATATTCCACAGAAGTGAAGAACTTTTTATCCAAGATAAATTGTTTCAGACTGAACTGTTACAATTAATTTCCAAGTGTTTATTAAGGTTTATTTGTGAGAAGGAATAAATTTGTTTAGAAATAGGGAATGGGCTTATCACAGAGTTTATTTGTTACTGAATAGTGAATAAAGGAGTATTTTAAACTGTGAAAACGCAGTGTTTTTTGAAAAGACACTCACTGCCTTCCAAAGGATTTTAGCCAATATTTCATGACACTGAATGACAGACAAACTGGAAATATCTGGATGAGACAAAGGACTTTCAAATGTGCAAGGTTTTCATTTTATTAACCAGAGCACATGTAACTAATCTTGGAATCCAGATAACTATTCTTTTCAAAGCAATTAGCCCTGCTTCATTAATATGCTGCTTAACATTTGCTTGGGACTTTCTTTTGATTTTTTTTTTTTCCCTCATGAGTGAAGTATATTTTGAATTTTTTAAGAAGATAATTAGAATAGATTGCATGCATTAAATCTGGGAACATCTACAGGCAGGCACTCCAGAAGGCAAGAGATTGACATTTGACCTTGAAGCATTAGAGAAGTCATAGACATTTGGACTGAGACATAAGAGTCGCAATTTCCCTTGTATATTACAAAGAAGAGATGAATTTGGCACTGTGCAAGCAAGAAAAGCTTATCCCGGATGCTCATTAAACTTCTACCTTCCTGTGGCTCTCTAATTTTGCAGAAAAAAATGTAAGGCAATAGTAGCATAAATAAATCAGGAGTGATTTTGCAGCAACATAATATATAATTTGGAGAATTCTTTGTTATTTTATTGAATTACCAGAGATTCCATTGTTCCATCCCTATTAGAAATTAATTAAACAGGCATTCTTATGAGTCCTGCTATCAGCTGAGAATGTAATTTTTTTTTTTTCTTAATGAAATTCAGTAGTTATCATTCTCTCTTGATGTTCTTGGAATCTGTTAATTTGTCTTGGTATGACAGAAGGCATGAAGGTGATGGCATTTCGTGTCAGCCAGTTGAAAACCTCATAGTGAACATCAAGCTGTGGTGCAAAAGCCTGGATCAAGCTTTGCTCCGCAGCACCTGAAGCCAGAGGACTTTTTCAGATCTCATCTGCCGTGATAGTAACTAACTCTTAACTAAGTCAAATAACGTCATTTAAATGAAAGCTTTTCAGTCCAGTGTAGAGAAAATGTGAGAAATTGAGGTACCACTCCCAGAAGAAAGTCCTTTGACAATAAAGGGGCAGCGTTAGAGAGGTGGCTACAGTAGAAAGATACATGTTCTTTGCCCTATGAAAGATACATGTGTCCAGAGGCTTTTCCAAATATACAATATTTTTCTCCTCGCCTGATTTTTAAGTGACCTCTTTGATTTGGCACTGCATGCATGACCCAAACACAGTGGAGTCTGGAGAGATCACTCCCTCTGCCATCAGAGAGAGGCAGTAGCTCCATTTCATATTTAGAAAGGAGTGATTTCTGATGAAGGAGCATGTGAAAAGAAAGCAACAAAACTATTGGAATGCCTCATCAAGAGGTCTTTCAACCCAAATCTCCCTGTTTCACTTTATCAGGCAGTAGCTGGATCCATTCCCTCCCTTTTCTTTTCAGTGATAAAGAGTTTTTATTGATAAATTCCAAAAGTCTGCAATTCTACAAGTGCCACTAAAAATTCAGAGCAAACAGTTGTGTAATACCGCAGATGTTTCTGAAGAAAATGGACAAAACTGCGAGCCCTGACTGTCTCTCCTGGATTCAGCTGAAGCATTTTCTGCTGCTGTGGCTTGTTCTAGTATGTGAGCTTTGAACTAGGGCAGCTGAGGAGCCAGGACATATTCACATCTGCCATGCCCACTTCAGGGCAGTAACCTTTGGCAGCAGCACAAAGGGACAGCTGAGAGCAATAACCTTGTAAATATCCCCATTACAACTTGCCAGAAACCATGAGTCAGAGTCTTTGACATGAACATGTTATCTGGAAGATGATGGAAGATTTGTGATGCATTTTATTCATGTCTCAAAATAACATCTCATCTTTCTCTGGTCTGTGTGCATCCTTACTCCCACAGGCACATCATTTCTCATTGTTTCTTTTCCTTCACACTGCCACTGCAACTAATTCACCTGGAGCAAAATCCTGCTCATTTTTGTTGCCAATCCAGCTGATCAGCACAACGCAATCTGAGGGTTGCTTTTCTGTTATTGTTATTTGGTTTTGTTTTTTTGGTTTTGTTTTTTTTTTTTTTTTCCTGAAGTGTAGTTAACTGCATAAACCCTCTGCCCAGCAGCATTGCAATTGACAGCCATTTCTCGGAGGCAGTCTCCCTCCCTCAGCGTGCTGAGCCATTGCACAAGCTAAACTCATCATGTGCAAGGGCCAGGCCAAAAATGGAGCCCCAGGCTTCCTGAAACGTAAGCCAATGTGTTAAGCAGCTAAGCACTCAGCCTGCCTGCCCTGTGCTGTAGCTACATCAACGCTGTGACCATCTTGTGGGGCTCTCTGTAAGTGACCTGCTGCTTCCTAGCTGAATTGCCTTGGTACAGTATAATAACGAATCCATGACATTCTCTGTACAGAATATCACTAGTCTAATAATACATTGGTAGAGCATGCTTCTTAAAGCTAGCATTTCATTTGCCTCCTTTGCCTTGTAGAAATCCTGCTGCTGAGGCAATGGATAGCTGTAAAGCTAATAGTCTTTCTCAAACTCCCTTCTGAGAGAGAGAGAAAGAAATCATAGTAATCTCCAGCCTTTTGTGTTAAAATAGAAAGAAAACAAGAATCATTCAAAAATTATGTGCCAGGCAGCCTGTATTAATATTTATGTTGACATTAATATTGATAAGAATGCACCCTATGCTTTGTTGTCTATCCCCAGCATCCCTAAGTCCCCTGTTATTCAAGCTAGTGGCCATTACCTCGCATCTCCTTCTGTACACAAAGCTTCAAACAGCCTTGGCAGGGCTCCAGCTCACTTACGCTTAAATGGACACTCAAGCTTCGACGGACACATAGCTAAATAGAGGCCAATAATTCAATACAGTATGACTGTGCTGGGGCTTCTAGTAAATCCATCAGGCAGTAAATATCATCTGAAGCCAATGCAAGCTTTTATCTTTCCAATTTTGTGTATGTCTGTGTGAAGCCCAGGCATTCAACGAATCATGTAATTTATTCTGCAGTGCAGAGCCTGGGCTGTCTCAGACATCATATTGACTTTTTTTTCCATCTGTCAGGGGCAGTCACTGCTACGCTTTTGTGCAAACGCATCACATTGCATTTATTTATTTATTTAATACACTCTCTAGTGCAATTGGGCAAGGACACATTTTTGCAGATCAACAAATACTAAGAAAAGCATCTGAATATCATTACGGCAGCATGTTAAACATTTGTCCTAACCAGTATGTTAAATCAGCAAATGCACTTCCAGGAAATGCTTGTAATGGCTCAGAAAAGACTCCCTACTGCAATGTTTTATTAAGCCTCAAATATGCCCTGTTATTTTCTTTTGCTCTTTAGGTCAGTGGAGATGCCAGTATAATATAAATAATACCAAACAGCTAGGCTTATTGACTTGTGCTCTGTGTTTGAGAGGGTATTTGGATCCAGTGGATGATGCAAATGAAAAAATATTTAGCAGAAATCAGGCTAGTGCTCTCTCCCAGAGTTGTAGGGAACAAAACTGCCCTTTCATGAAGAGATGTGTGCACTCCATGAGAGCAAATGGGTTGGCCAGAACCTTCATCCCAGGAGTGGGCATATGGCATCAGTGCCAACTTCATCCTTGGGGTCTCCCTGTGTACTGGGAGAGGTGACAGGAGAAAACCACTAAGACTAGCACTTAAAGCTGGCATTTGAGAGCATTGAAGGACTGTTCTGCCTGGGAGATACACAGCTGAAAGGTCTTGGCCAGGAGGTTCAAGGTCAAAATGACACACTGGAAAGCTTGTGACAACATGGCATATTTTGGCAGCTGGACCATATATACATGTCTCTGTTATATCAAAGGAATTAATCAACTATCTCATTTCCATGAAATAAGCTAGCTTTTATGTTCAAGGGAGGCAGGTAAGACTTAACTAGCTCTCTCACTAGGTCCTCTTTTGGAAAAACTCACACATTACACATATATACTTTTTTTTCCCTCAAACTTCCCAAACATGTTACACAACAATATTGAGTGCATATCATACTATACAGAGTTTGGTTCAGAAATCCTCCAGGGTTACAGACGCAGCAAACATACATCTGTGGGAGCTCAGTGAACTTAGAGCCCAGACCTGTGTGTTTCTACAGCCTTTAGTGTTTGCAATTTATTTTAAGGTCAGGTATATGGGTTTTAGTACAGATGTACCCACACTGAAGGCACAGTTCCCTTTTGACTGTAGCCAGTGATAGTCAAATTGCAAGGCCAAACTTGAGCTACTAGCATCCATCTTTGCAACAAGAGATTGCAAGAACAGAGCAGGAGTGCTTGGTGGTTGCAATCCCATGTGACAAGATTTCTGGCACTGGGGCTGAGCATGGGAACACAGAGAGATATGATGACTACTGTGGCCTTCATCACGGCAATGCACGGAGATGACGATTACCATGGCCTTCATCATGCGTGATGCAACAGCAAACACTGAGGTCAGCCGGACCAGGGAGCTTCCTTCTTTCTCAGTTTTCTTTTGTCCAGGAAATCTGTTATACGCCAGCCTGTGCCTCTCCTGAGCCCTGTCATTCAGCAATTGATTAGAGATTCTGTTTTACACTGCTGTAGTGGGCATGGGAGATGTGTCCTACCACAGGCGTTTTCTTGACAACAACAATTCTTTAACGATGCAAGAGTCTGAGATTCATACTCCAATCTGGCACCCACCTGAGGGCAATATCCATAATCAGATATGCAGCAGCTGCTCTTGGGCTATAAACTGGAACACTGAGGACCACTAAGACAGATTTATTACCACTAACATGTAGCTGGTGTCTGGCTCTTCAGATATTTCTTCTTGGGCCAAATCAGCATCCTTTCTTAAGCCAAATGCAGGGAGACCATGGACTCAGGGAAATGAAAGCTCCAAAGACTCCTGGAAAGCATGNACTTAAAACTATGAAATATACTTAGGCCTTCAGGAACTCTGAGAAATAAGGCTAGTCTAATCATGCTACAACTACATAACAAGGAAACTGAAAGATAGCAGGTAGATTATTTGCCAGGACAGAAAAAGTAAAACAGTAAGATAGAATCCAACATGATCCTCCAAAAATCATAAAATATTTGCAAAGGTCATGGAGCCACTAGGCTGTCCTATAGGAAATTGAACCAAAATTGTAAATTTCAATAGGTGTATTCAGTAGGCACCACCCAGAAGAGAGAGTTCTCCTTGTCCTTGATCAGTTCCAATAAAAGTAAAAATCACTCATCGAGACTGCTTTGTGGGACAGGGCCATCCCACACCTTCATTTGATCTTCACTGCCAGATAAACAATTTGGTTTATGTCACTCCAGACTCAGACAAAATATAGGGCTCTTTGCACCACCAGGAAGTATAGATGCAGTAGAAGATCATCATCAAGATAATAACAGAACACCAAGTTGTTTTCATTATGTAATGTCATATAATTCCTCTCAGACACTGTACCTCCAGCACATTTTGAACACCACTGGCAATCATAAACTGTAGAAATTTTGCATTTGAATACTAAAAGGCACATTAAGGAAGAAGAAATTAATGATAATACTACTGTTATTCTATGGACAGGATACCTCTAAACCAGTCTTGCTTGAATTTTCAGTAATGTGTGGTCTGGCTTTTGCTGGTTTTGGGGTTTTCTCCTGTAACAAGTCAGATAAATCACACAACAGAACTGAAAAATAAAATGATGTTATTGCTGATCCAGGTCCTTGCAGATTTTGAATATTTGAATGATACCAGCTCTAATGAAAGCAAAAAGAGTTGAGCACTCTGTGCTTTCCTGAATCAGACCCTCTATATACAGCCTGAAACAATGAAACTTGTTAAATTATAAATTATAATTTAAACATTGGCACAGAGGAATCTGAGTCTCTTCACTGCCTGCACTCCTCCTCCTCGTCCTCCTCTCTTTCCTCAAGCTTACACATGCACGCATGCAGAGAGGCAATAGCACCCAAACATGCAGTCAGTACACTCTTATTAACCTCCAGTTACAAAGTACTGCCTTGAACACATTACTTACAGTACACTGAAAAGCAGCATGCTGCTTTTCTAAACAAATTAAAAGGCAACTCACTGAGCAACTCTCCAACACCTGAGAGCAATTAATGTAAGCAGAAACAGGAAACATCATCAATTATTTAAAACAAAATGAATACATAACTTTGACCTTCTCTAGCACTCATCAGTTTTATACCTTCACCTGAATAAACTCAGGGGAGACAAAACCACAAGACAGACCTACACTGCAGGCTAAAAAGTGCAGCAAATGCTGAAAGAGAGTTCTCTGTCTCCATGACTGTCCTCAGCATTTTTAGTTCTGCAGATGAGACTTAGGCTGTCAATCCCTCAGTTTTGATACATGCACCTTTGCCTCCTATATTTTGAAATCCCGTATCCTTTACTGTGCATTTCAGGCTTGTCTTGTCAAAAGAAGCAAACTAGACTACTCAGGCTGCATGAAAGTGATCAAAGAACAGTAGATATCATCTGTGAGTTGTCAGTCCCTGAATTTAATGAACAACAACAAAAAAAGAGGTATCCATAGGTCATTCTGATTTGGTCAATACAGAGAAGGGGTTTTCAAGGCTCCAGAGCAGCTACTTTCCAGAGCTCTATGTTAGAGTTCCAGAGCTGTTTTAAATGCAGAACTGACGGTCTGGAGGAAAATGTTATAGTTCACATTATCACAGACTTGGATCTGGGCAGACGGGATTTCAAGGGAACTTGAAGTTTATTAGCTGATGCAATTGCTGAATATAACATACAGCAGAAGGAGAGGGATATCTGGTACACTAATGGCTAAAGATTTTCAGAGAAAAGCCTATTAGACACAAAGTACAATAAGTCCTTTGTGACTCTTCAGGCCAAACAAGGCTTGAAGTGCTGGTGTCTGTTGTTCCCCCAACTCCTATTAGCAGTTTCAAGGAAATTCACAAGTGCTTCGATCCAAGTAACACCAGCTTGCAGGAGGTCATCTGCTTAAAATCCTCCTACAGACATCCAGAATCTTGACTAATTGCTTCAGCTAAAGTGCACTATGTCCTCACCATGAAGTCTAAGTACATTATTAGTCCTCAGGAAAAGATTCATGTTTTTATTGCTCTTAGGGTGCTATTAAGGACATTTTAGGCTTTCTATCATTATTTTTTTCTCTGTTTTTGAAGGATAGAACTGCAAAAAGTGTCAGGGAACCAAAGAAGGCCATATAGGATGTCAGCATGCAAGCTATTAAAAGAAATGGTGTGTTAACTGTTGAGCTTTAAAAGAGAAATAAATAAATTATGCCAAATAGTGCCAGGCATTTTACTTACATATTTATGTACTGCAGCTCTGTAACTTCCAATTATTTCCTTAGAAAGAAGCTTAGAATACAATATTTCTTCAGTGCCACCTAAATACCTTTTGGGGGAGGAGGAAATCTGAATTATTTGTCTCTGAAGAAGCCCCATATTGCTTGCAGGTACCACATTCAGCACCTGCACAGGGAAATACTTTTCCATGCAGGAGTTCTTGCCAAGTTACTGCAACCAGTGCCAAGGAGTGACAAGGCAGGTGCAACCCAGGAGCCACGGGAGCTAAGGGAGGGTAAGCTCCAACCAGGATGGGAAGAAAATGTGGAGAACGGCGCTCCTGGATATACAGAGTGACACTGCAGGAAGGGCAGGTTTGGCCTTTCCTCAGTGAGCCTTCCTCCCCCAAGCAGCAGCAGCACTGTGGCTCCCCACAGCTGGCTCTGTGGTGCAGTATGCTCTGGGGACTTATTTGGGCCAGTTTGTCTAGGCATAGTACCTGCCAGGAGATGTACTCCTCCCACCAGCCTGTGCTGGTGGTCCTGCACAAACTTATGAGCTACAGGAACTGTGAGGTGTAATGTGTTTAGTGGGTTATGCACAGCTGGAGCCACAGAAAGGTAAAGAGAGATTTATAAAGGAGATATTTAGGAGTTTAAAAATAGAGTCATGTCCAAATATTTAGACTCCCTCAGTCCTAGTAACACTCAGACATACCTAACCAAATCCTTAATTGTGCTAAAGGTCTTATTGTAAATAACTTTTAAAGAATTGACCCAATTCATACAGCTTTTGGCAAAGAAAGAGATCAAAGCCAGACTTTTTTGCAGTTCCTAGCATGGACCTCTGTAATCACTGAGGCTCTTTCTCCAGCACACAGCCTGAGTCCTTGGGACTCAGTGCAACGACATGTATCTGGAGCAAAGACTTCAGCAGGATCCAAGAGCAGATTGGATGTTTACGTAGATATTAAAACTTGCTGAGTTGAGAAAGTATTAAAAATGAGAACTTTGGAAATAATGTTAACTCTCAGTCACTGTTCAGGACTTAATTAATGGAAGCATCTATGCAGATCTTAGAGGAGGCTTGTCCAAAGAGCCAAGAGTCCAAAGAACCACAGAGAACCAATACCAAGAGTTTTTCAATTTTAAAAATATTTTCATTCACTAATTTCAGAAGCCAAATAAAATGTGCCAAGAGGCCCTTGGAAGAGAACTAGGAGGCTGTGATTTACTGCTGACGTCAAAATCAAAAATTCTCTGACTGATTGTCTGGGTGAATGTTGCAAGTTCAAAAAATCTTGATAAACTGCTAAGAAACAGATGGTTTCAAATAAAATATTAATTTGTATTTTTAGTTTTATGCAGTAAACAGTGCTATATATATAAGTAAGGTAAATATCCTTACTTATGGTATGTAATAGCATATCAATATCTCAGTTTTTTATAACAATATCTCAATTTTTTCACCCTCCCTTAGTGTAATAATATAATTTAACATAAAAACACTTGAACTGAAGCCAAAATCTTCCATGCTTACCCACTCCAAAATCATGACATTAAAAACAATCCCTTCTGATATTCAGGCCATTGTATCATTGTGTGATTTGCCATTAGCCAAAATGTAATTTGAAACCACAAACCAGAACAGTCCAGAGAAAAAAATGGGGCCAAGGCTCAAAACCTCATGCAAGATCTAACCTAGCTGCAGATCATACCCAGTCACTTTGTAGGGACAATACCATGCCCCAGACTGCAGCAGTTAATCTGCATAGTCATAAAGCCTTGATCTCTAGTGCAGCTGCACCTCGAGTCCCAGGTTCAGTATTGGGCCCCTCCCTTCAAAAGGGACTTTGGGGTGCTGGATCTCTCCCAAAGTAGGACAACCAAATTGGTGAAGGGTCTGGAAAACAAAGTGTCATGAGGAGCATCTGAGGGAGCTGGAGTTGTTTAGTCTGGAGAAGAGGAGGATCGGGGGGACCTCATCACTCTCTACAACTGCCTGAGAGAAGTTGTAGCAGGTGGTAACCATTCTCTTCTGCCAGGTCCCAAGTGACAGGACAAGAAGAATTGGCCTTAAAGTTGCATCATGGGAGGTTCAGTCTTAACTTTTTTTTTTCACTGAAAGAGAAATCAGTCACTGAAATAGGTTGCTCAGGATGGCGGTAAAGTCACTGTCTCTGGAAGTGCTCATGAGGCATCTAGATGTGGTATTTTGGGAAATAGTTTAGGAGGGATTATGGTGGTATGGAGCTGATGACTGAACTAGATGATTTTGAAGACTTCTTCCAGCCTTAAAGGTTCTGTGCCTCTGTAACTATAACATCTGCACAACATGTTTGATGTCTGCCATGTCCAAACTGAGCAGTTGTTTTGGGCTTTCATTCTCAATCTGGAATCATCTCCTTCAGCTCATCTGCAGAGGAACAAACCCAAGGCTGAGGACACATACGCAAGCAGAGAGGACATGAGGTGATCCCACAGCTGTGTACCAGGTCACTGCCACAAAGCATAGCTGCCAGTCTCCTGCTGAGTTCAGCATCAGCAAGGATTTTACAACCTTCAGTTGAAGGTAACCTGCAATTTCAAGAGCAGGAAATGAAGATAATATTTTCAAAAAGCCTTCAGACAATGTTGTTTACAGTAAGATAAGGTTAGGTTTAATCTGGACTTATCTTGAATTGTCAAGATTGACTGAATGTGATCGTTTTCCTGGAAGAAAATGTACAACAATATCTTCAGCCAGGCCTTTTTTAATATAAGTTAACAATGGTGCATTAAAATCTACAATTCTCATTTAGTTACTGTAAAAATGAAAGCAGCATTCCTAGTAGTGGACAAACATTCTGTATCAAACATTTAAAATCAGCACAAAGAATAGAAAGTTGAATATGTACAGAGCTTTCCTATGGTACACAGTATCTATGTGTTGGGCCAATATGTGTTTGCTGAAGTAATTTTTTGTGTCCATACATAATTACATACATAATATAAATAACTCTAGGAATTAGTCTAAGTTCTTATTAGGGCAAACAAACATTTTTTCACTATATATAGCGAAATAGACATTGTGTTTTCATGGACAAATGAGTGAGTCAGGGCATTACTCTTCAGACCAATCAGTCTTCAGTAGTTTTCAGACAACTGTTACCTCTATTTTAATTTTAGGGACATACAGGTTTGATATGAAGATCTGACTGTGGTTTAAAGACCCACATGTTTTCTAGAGATGTGGCATAAAGCATTACAAACTCGATGGTTTGGCCAAACTATCCATGCATGATGGTAGTACTTGTTAAAACAGACAGTTTTAACTCCACTTACCTTTCCTCACCTCTTACATCAGTGTGTAAGTTAACATTAGAGATGCCATTGTTTCTGAAATGGAAGCTGTGATTTTGATATATCTATGTTTTGTTTAGCTATATTCACAGTACACTTTATCTTATTTTAGTTGCACTACAGCCCAATATTATTTCTAGTGAATAAAAGTGTGTTCCTGGGAAAAACTTTCAATATTGTAATGTGTATAGAAATAGATACACCCTAGCAAGATAATGAACAAATCGTCTGTTTTGCAACTCACCAAATGACTGCAAAAACCCCTTAGTGTTACGTAGTTAATGGATTCTTGTGTGACTTAGTGTTGCATATAAATGCTTCAAAAATAGACCTACTTTGAAGACCTACTTTGAAGCTAGCAATTCACTTTTCTTGAGAATTACAAACAAATGCTGACATGTGAAAGAGTTCTGTCTTTGTGATTAAATAAAAGATGTGTTTACACATTTGTATTTTTAAAAACTCAGTTTGGGTCAGATTAAATAAGTTGTGCCAATAATACGTTCTAAATTTGAGTCATTTTTAATAGAGATTTTTAACTTAAAAAATCTTTATTATGGAGAACAGAGTATTTCACCTGACTTTGAAGACTGTGCTTTGCTCTTATGGCAATAAATGTTGTGGACTTCCAGGCATGGTGGAAAATTAATCAATTCTGCCAGGTAAAAATTCATAGAGCAATTTTGTCAGACTTGTTGTTAGAGGTGCCTTTTCATAAGCACGGTGATAGCTGTTCTCCAGTCTGCTCCAATTAAGAGGAATTTACTGCATTCAGAATCTGTGCATACTATGCTGAAATTCAAAAACAATAGATTAAAAAATTATTACATGTCAAAGTTTTAGACTATAAATCTAAGGAATTAATATCTTTTCCCCCAAACTCTTTTGTGGAGCTTAAATGCCTGCCTGTCTGACATGTCAATTTTTTTCTGGCCTAATAATTTCCAACATGCCCTTTGCCCTAGATCCTTGAAATAAAACAAGGATGGCATTTGTCAGCAAGTTTCTCAAGTCTGCTACCTCTCATTCCATGAGCTGTCGCTTGAAAAGGTGCATTTAACTTGTGAAAAGGTCATTTTTCGACTAAGAAGAGAGCTTGATGTTTTAGATGATTTGTGTCTTGATCCAAATTCCATTTGACTCTACAGAAATAGCTTGCACATGCGTAAGTGCCTATACATCTGTATATGCGTGTGTGCACATACAAATGAGAAATACAGCAGGGCACCCTCCCATATTAAATATTCTCCCTTCCTTGGGGTTCAAATAGACACATAACCCTATTGCTTTCCACCAGGAGACTATATAATAACTCTTGCCATATCCAGGTCTGTTTACCATGCCCTTGTGCGTCTACCATACCTTCAGATTTGATGTCTTATTACAAAGCAGATGAAAAAATAGTTTGAAAGAAATACATAAGTGGATTTTTAAAAACAAAGAAGAGATCCTTAATTCAGTTACTTATGTGTTTTTCTTTCTTTTAAGTGCTCCAGAAGAGACTGAAGAGCACTGCCTCTTGTGGCTGGCAGGCAGGCAGATAACCCATCTGGGCAGAGGAAGGAAGTAGTCCCACAGGTCACCTGGAGGCACTGCCTCAGTCAACCCCAGCACATCACTATCAGAAGCAGTAGTTACAGGTTTTTGTAGCACGTAAGTCCATCAGACATCTGTATCAATGATATAAGCAATGATAAAAACATAAATAAATAAAAGAGAAACCCCACATTGAAAAGGTCCCATTGCCTCATAGTTACTTGAGGAATAGGGATGAGACAGGCTAGTGTATAGTTAGTTTTCCCATCGGCTGTTCCTGATGCTTCTGGTCGTCATTTCATTATCTGAATTATAGCACACATTTTTCAAAATCATTCAGAATTCACCCAGGCTGTCAAGTGTCTCTGGCGATGTGTTAAAACTCAAAGGCAAAATTGGTAAAACATCATCCTGCTGGTCCTGAGAGCTTTGGATCACCACTGCTGCCCAAAGGACACCTAGTACTCTTCTCACCCAGCCAGGGAAGCTTCTTTGTCCCTCCATCTCACAGTGGCACAGACTGCACAGCATCTTGGTGGCTGTGTGTGGCCTCTCTGCTGAGCATGATCTATATGTTCTGCAAGATAAGGCTTCACAGCAGCAAACTCTCCCTGCCCCTCTGACTGATATATGAAAGAGTTTAAAAGACTGGGCCAATGGGTATCAGGTGTCCACTGTCATTAGAACAAGTGCTGTGGATAGGTCTTTACAGCACACAACTGTTTTCCTTTCTAACAGCTGTCAAACATTTTCCTGGAGCAAGACAATGTAAATAATAGCAGCTTGAGTGTATCTCTTTAAACTGTGTTTCATGAGGTGAAGAAAACTCCTTTTGGTCCAGTGGAGACTTTTAACTGAATATATAATAAAGGATTTTTTTTTTTATTTCTCTCTCTTTTATATAATGTAGAAATATAAAAATAATGGTAATTGGTTTTCCTCTTTGCTGATAATATAAGGTGTTTTTGACAGGAGGGAAATTCAGGATGACACATTCCTGGCTCAGTTAGGCTACGCGAACTGATGTGGTCTGGTTACCTTTTCCCCTCTATTTTCTTTTTAGAAATATATTATCACAAGAAAATCTGCACCTCAGAATGAGCCATGTATTTCTGCTACAAAGGTCAGCTCATTATATAATTTTGCACATATGTCCAATACAAATCAATTCTCTTTGGCTCAAGTGCACCTAAAGAGGTCCAGAGTACATTCTATCTGAATTGTATTGCATTCTCCTCAACGAAATACCCAAGAATTTAATTTTTTTTCCAGCTCACTGATGCTACAGGGTGTTAAAAGCCAGCTAAACTCAAGATAGAAACATATTTTAGCAGGTTGACTGGAATACTCAAAGACAAGACAGGTAAAAAAGGCACCAAAATGAGCCCTGGATTTTGTTGACTTGCAGAAAGGCATTTGGTATTACATGATGAGACACAACATAATAATTGAAATTTCATCGTTATACAAGTTTTCTATAGAATTGAAACTTTTTAAATCTAAAAATTAAAATCAAAATATTTTGCTTTGTTCTATGTGGATAGCATTTATCTAACTCATTAATATGAGACAGATGTGTATAATTTAGAGTGAAGCATTAAACATTTCGTAATATAAAGTGAATCTCAGAGTCTTTAGGGCTGAAAAAGACCTCAAAGATAATCAAGTCCAACCATTCACCTAACTTTGTCAGGTCCAATACCGAAGAATAAAATCATAGAATCATTAAGGTTGAAAAAGACCCTTAAGATCATCACGTCCAACCATAAGCATAGCACTACAACCATAGTCACAAATAAACCATGTCTCTAAGTGCCACAACCACACAGCTTTTGAAAGCTTCCAGGGACAAGGACTCAACCACTTTGACAGTCAGCCTTTCCCAGAGGCTGACCAGCCTTTTGGTGAAGAAAAGGGGATTGCTAACTTCGGTAGTGATGTGTCTGTTGATTTCAGTATAGAAAGTTACACTTTGGTTCAAGAATCAGGCAGCTTTTTTCTCTCTTTGACAGGCATCCAAAGCCATCTACCAAATATTTTTGTCAGCTAAAGACAATTCTGTCTTTTCCAAGTGGATACGCTACTTGAAAAAGCTCCTTGGCAGAAGAAAACAAGCATGTCTGCTAATGCTGGGTACGGGGCATGTTCACAGGTGTGCTGGGCAGAGCCTAACTCTGTGAAGCCCTGGATTTAGCAGTCAGGGCACATCTTCAGCCAGTGGGAAGGCAGCTGCTGGTACAGGGCTGCGGCAGGACAACTCTGACCATCAAACCTGCGCCTCTGCAACTCTGGAGCAGATGCTGTTCGACTGATTATGTGTGGGCTTTGTTAATATGGCACTTTTGGCTGAGAACACAGCCTAACTGCTTGCACAAATTGCATCTGTGCTACTGGTTGCACTCATTCTTAGAGGACCATGCCTTTCTGCCTCAGACCATTGCTACCTGCATGGATAGCACCTTAGCAATGAATAAAGAAGACAATTGTGAAGAGGCAGACAATCACTAACAGTTATAAATTATTCAAGAATAAAATGTTCAAGTAATATTAACCTAAAGGTATTGTCACCCATTTTTCTCCAATGGATGAAATCATCTAGTTAGTATTCAAGTGTTACTACCCAAATAAAACTGATTGATGTTAACTGAGCAGACTGAGGGAAAATTTCATCAGGATGCCCAAATTCGGTTCCTTCTTGCTTAATCAATCACACCTCCGCTAAGTTGTGTAGCATTTTGTTACAAAAGTCTTAGCAAAGAAATTGGTCCGTGGCAAAATGAATAAAACATTTTCCTTAGCGCTAGAGTAATGATCCTTAAGTGCCTCAGAAAAATGAGCTGCAAAGACTTCTTCTTTTTACAGAGAGACTTGAAGTAACTGCTAATAAGGTAAAAAGGGTGATTTTTAAGGGTGGGATAAAACAGGGTATGCACCTCTTACTTGAAGTGTCATCCCAATCCCTTGCACAAATTCACATCCATGGGATCCTGAGGTATGAGTTTATTTTTATGCCCTCACGTCTTTCCTATTGCAGTTTTTACACCAGCATTAATCACCTTCATCTTTTCTCGTTGTGTTTTCCTGGAGCTTATTGTATCACCACGAAGACATTGATCAAGTGGTGGCTGACAGGATGCAGCTATTTACTTTGAAGCAGTGGGAGCATACAGGGCAGGGAAGCATAGTGAAAATCTACATTGGCTGGCACTTACAATTCCTGAACAATTCATACGTCTCCTTGAACACGTCCCCAAAGGCAAAGAATAATGACTTCGGTTTCCTTACAGAAATGTCATTTTTATCTGAGGCATAAAGTAGTAAAGGAAGAAAAAAACACTACATATTAAGTGTGCTTAAAAAGACTTATTTAAAGATAATTGCAGAGGAATGTAAAACCAGTGACTGAATGGTGGAGGATTATTTACTATCTGTTCAAATTAGCTTACTTTAAATCCATCTAAAGCATACTTGAAATTAAGATGAGGCCTTTCTTCTGATTTTTATTTTATAAATAGGAGGGGAGAAAGAAGAGAAACCCCTGGTTTCGGGTGTGTATTTCATTATATAAAATAATTGGTAGACAGCAGCTGACAACAAAATGCTCCTTTAAGAAAGCACTGATTTGAAAACTAGTGTGAGGTCATGTAACCTCATTATTCTCTTTACATCTTCCATTAGGTCAAAATACCAATACCTTTTGCAGTAACTTTCATCTTAGGCAGTATATGCCAGCATTTCACTTTCAACTCTGGCTTTTTTATTCTTCAGAAGGATTGCAATCTGCAATACCACGGCTTCATTTTCATTACATTGCTGTTCTATCTTTTAGGGGAAATCAGTTTCACATTGTGTTATTCTTATGCTCCTTAACAAGGTTTAGAAAGAAAAAGAAAAAATGAATCCTTTTAAATTAAGAGGTCCCAGTTTGATAGCACCTCCCCAATAAAAAAAAAAAAAAAAAAAA
>VYXD01012653.1:317456-330275 GCA_013397195.1 Hylia prasina
AAATTAAAGCAACTTCATGCATTAAAAATTGAACCAATCAAGAAAAATCAAGAAAGAATCAACATCTCTGCCCTGAAGTGGAATATGAGTTTTTAAAATTTAGATCTCATATTATTTGAAATTTAAAATAGTCATAATACTCTATTTTTTCCATCTTTAAAAATTAATTATTCCCAGAACTATGATTCTCTGCATTATTTTCAATGCATTGTGAATATTAATCTTTGTAAATCAGTGAAAAAAAAATTGTTGATCATATAATGGCAGATATCATGTGCAGTAAGACCATTCATTAGGCTGACAAAATTCCAAGCAGGAGGCACTGTACGTAACAAAGTGCTATACAACACACTAGAAGGTGAAGTTCAGCTCCTGGGAGTGGTCTGGAATGACCTCTCCCTGTCTTCAAACTCTGACTCTGAACCTAGATATCAGGAGATGCTGGTCCCAGACTGCAGCAGCACTTTGTTTCTGCCCAGAACTCAGGAACTTGAGGAAAGAATGCATAAAACAATTTGGACAAATGGAGTAACAGCCTTCAGACCCAGCTCTCAAAATTAATTCAAAATTCCTCAAGGTTATTTGCTTCTACTTTCTTTGCATAACCCTAGCTCTTATTAGGTAGAGATTGAATACAGAAGCCTTGCTCAAAAAGACAAGTATTGGAAAAATTTCACTGAAAAAGGATGTCCAATCAGTCCAGCACTGTGATTTCAATAAAGGGATTTTCACCCTGGTGGAACATTGCCATGAGATTTGATTGTTTCAGCTGCATTTTGTGTCAAGGTGTGAGACTTCCACACTTGGTAATCAGGGGCAGTCTCTGTTTAGACTTCATAAAGCCTACAGGCTATCCTACTATTTTAAAATACAGTGAATGAAACCACATTCTGAATTTTGTTTGCTGCAAATGGACTGTGATCAGTCAGCATGGTGGATTTACCTGCATAAATCAAAGGTAAATAGACTTGACCTTGAAAAAACACACCTGAATAAAAACCTACCATGTATGTGTATTGAAAAACATGTGGGCTTAAAAAAAAAAAAAAAAAAAAAAAAAGAAATCTGCCTTTCCTTTCTTAGAGAGATCTCCACTTTGCATTTCAGGCCTCTGAAATCAATGAACTGTTTTTCATCAATACCTCAAAGACTAAGATTACTTAAATTATATTTTCGGAAAGGAATGTGTAAGGAGTCTGTTTTGATATGTTTCTATGGACCATTTCAGTCGACAAAATAATTTCCTTCCTAGCCATGTCAAAAACATTTGTGGTAGGTCTTGACATAACTGATGCACTCCTTAGATAATGAAAAAAGCCATTCTGTGAAAACTAGGATCTTAATAGATGCTACATGCAACAACATCAACAACAAAAAGAGAGAAAAAGAGACAAATCTTGACAATGTATTTTATTCTAATTTGTTGAATATATTTATTCTAATTTGATTAACACTTTCCCAAAGCCCAATGAAGCATTTAACGGACCTGCATGTGCCAGGGATGCCCCACAAACATTTTCTCTGTGATTAACTGTTAAAGACTTACAAACATGCTACTTGTCCAGCCTGCACTCACCTTATAACAGTGAAATTGTTCAATACCTTTCTCCAAGTATTAAGAAAATATGATTTAGGTGTTTGCTAGATGACCAGTAGCATTCAGAAAAAAAATTACTTGAAAATTCTGTAAGTGTAGGGGGAAAGAAAGGACATTACGTTTTATTAAAACAGATAACAGGATTGCTATCAGTGCATCAGTTTCCTATTGCCTGCTGAATGAGAATTCGGGACTCTGTAAATGATACACGGCCAGAAAAAGCCTCTGGATGCACAGGAATAACAAAATAACAACTTCATTTTCCTGCAGAACTTAATTTTATGAAATATTTATTTAGGAAATGCAAAGTAATTAAAATGTGTGAGAGTGTGTATATGTGTGTAAGTATATCTGTATGAGCATGTTCTTTAAAAAAGTTCACCTTTTCAATCTTGAGTATACATTCTTGTATATCGCTCTTGTATATATCAAGTAGCTGTAGAATTAACAGAAAATATGCTAGAGCTTTTAGTCTATTTACTAAAGAGGTATTTTTTGTCCAAAATAAAGAAAGCCACAAGTTTTGATGTTAACTACGTGTGCTGAATGTACAGAACAGTGGTAGTCACTGTGTAAATGTCACGAATGTAAAAAACAGTGGCTCTCTTGTGTGACATCTCAGTTTCTGCTCATAGAGGAGACATTAGACAGGGTTTTCATAAAGTGACTATATATCTGATTTTCATTAAAGTGCAGATGCTGGAAACTGCCAGAAAACATTTGTCCACCAAAACTCATCCCTTCTGTATACTTTCACTGACTGGCACTGTTTCCTCTCAATGAGTACTTGAGACAAAAATAAGACCCACTGCCTTGTGATGCTCACGTGAGTTTTAAACCCATTGACATTCATTAGTAAATATATTCACACGATGAATTTCTTGCCTGCAGCAGCTTCCACTCTCATACTTCTGATAAGAATTAAGGAGGAAAAAAATAGGCTAAGTGCCCCACTTCTTTTCAACCTCTGTTGATTAGAGATAGGACTATATTTTTGGAAGTATTTAAAATACAAATAATGTATTTGTATTATTGACAGTGCAGATGGGAGAGGAAAGGTTTTGTCACTGTCAGTCCAAGCCTATCCCTTACAGCACATCCCTCCCTGCAGCTGGGAGTTTAGGGCACAGGAGTATTCATACTTTCCTGACGACAGCCTGGCATGGCCACATGGAGATGTTATACTACGACCAGTTATATATATGAGAGGAGAAAAGCAGATATACGTAATCTGGGTTTAATCTAGCTGCAGTGAAAAGAGCTATGCATAAGTGCTTTGTTCTGTCAAGGCCTTTATCAAATCTTAACCTGCATGCAGAGGGAACCACGGAGCTAAAACCTAAATGAGTGACCAAGGATGTTCATCCTAAGCAGTAGAATAATTGTGTTTTTCTGTAATAGATATAGATCCAGCCCATACTTTTTTTTTTTTTTTTCTCATTTCTGTCTTCTTCCTAGAGACAAGTTTATAATTTTTGTAATTTAATCCGTTTTACTTGCATTTTCCCATTTCCTTTCATGGGGCACAGCTTATAAGCGCAATGTGGGTTGCACTTGATCAGAAGAAGAAACATAACTCCTCTTCTCATTTGTGCATAAAAAAAATTCCTTCTTTTCATTCCATTAATTCCTCAATGGTTTTTCCTCTCTAGTTAAATATAGTTCTCAGTTGTTCTCACTTTTCCTTACATACTTGTATATCTACATCCAAACACCAAAAAAAGTGCACATTAAACTGTGAGATTAAGAGTAAACCACCAAGACCTGACTGTAGGACTCAGGATTCCCCTTTGCTGCTTGTAGGTTTAGATCATTTGGTTTTGTGGAGGACTGTCACAGACCACAAGCAAAGTTGATCAGCTTTTAAGGCTTCATTTAAAATTCAGAGCACTCAGGGACCATGCATTCACAATGAGACAAAGCAATAAGCTTGAAGAATGCAAAATATATTAGTCCTCATTTAATACCAGGAAAGTCACTATTCTTCTTTCATGTCCTTGATCAGCAATTTTGTGCACATTTCTTTCAGAAAGTAATGTTTTGTATGAGTACACTTTTGCCAATAAAATATCACAATGACTAAAATGAGGACAGTAAAATATCTCTAGTTCCTTTCTTCACATAAAATTGCAATAGAGTCAATATTACGTAATTAGAGAGACAGAGAAATAGAGTGTAAAGAATGTGAGTATCCCTTGTGCCATTATAATAAAAGATATTAAACTTTTTATTTATTTCATTTTACTGCACATAGTCCTATGTAAGGCTTTAAACACTAAACTCATTTAGATCTGTAAAAAAAATCACAAAAATCAGAGAGTATGACAAAACCTAACATACTTTCATGAATGCTATTACGAGTGAGGGCACTTAAAAGAATAAATATTCAAATAGTTTTTGGGTACAGTTGGTTGATTTGCTAGTGTTAACATCAAGTTGTATGGATAAATCAGGGGTATTGGTTGCTGCTGGCTTTTAGACTCATTACCATCACTGTCAGGTGGCCTCTTTCCATTCTGTGATAAATGCACCTTTGTGTGCATTTATAGTACAGTGCTGCTGTCATCTATAAAATCTATTCTCTTTGGTAAATTATCCAGTCATGGAAAATTTTTAAAATCCCATAAAAGGAGCAGTGACAAAGTTCTTCATCCAGGCACAGAATGTGATAATGACATTTCTTTACTCCAGTTCATAACACCCAAAGGAACAAAATAACTTAATTTTTTGATGAAGATACATGTGACCTTGACACCTCCCTGGACTCAGGGAGAAATTCCACAATTTGTCTCCACTAATGGGTACATCTTTTTATAGTTGCTAGTAAGAAAATACACTTCTCCTGGTATCTACCTGAATGCTTCAGTCAGCAGAAGCAAAAAAAAGCCAAAGCCTGTTCACAGACCTGTTCAAGGCACATAATTAAACTGCCTAGGTGCACAACTCTGGGGTCAAAGCTTATACAGTTCTTTGAGATTCTTCAGGTGAAGAGTCAATAAATATCATAATAATAAACCTGCAAGCAGTCCTGCAAGGATAGTTGATATTAAACTGGCTATGATAGAAAAATCTGCTATGTAAAATCTACCATGAATGTTTTGGAAGGAAGCTCAATAAATTTATTTTCAAAAATGTGTTAAGCATATTCTTTTACAGACTTACAAAATCAAAACTTAAAAAAAAAAAAGTGAAACTAGTTTAAAATTAAGTCTGAAGCTGAAGGACTACAGAGGCAGCTTGCTTAGATAATTTCCTCTCTCAGGCCAGATAAGCAGTGAACTGAAATACATTCACTGGAAGACATTGGGAATTTCACATGAAGAGCAGAAAACAGTATTTTCAAAGATCCTAACACACAACTAGTCCTTCAAAAAGTGAAGATCCTTCTGTCTAGCTCTTACACTTTTCAGCACTTTATGTTTTATCTTAGACCTCTAACTTTGGACATCAGTTTTAATCTCTGTTTACATGCAAGTGACTTGATGCCAAGAACAACTTTGTTTGGCAGCAGGAGCTGACACAATCGTTCGGTTCTCCTGCAGTACCACATGTGTCTTCCAAAAACTGTGGTTACAGACCATAATAAAGATCTAAATGTTACAGCATATTAGTGAGGAAATATACAGTGCCTGACTAAAGGTCTGGAAAAAGATCCAGGCTTGGAGATCTGGTTTTTATTCAGATGCCTTTTTCCAGGTAGCATGTTTCACTCAGCTTTTGACAGACTTTATTGGTATCATTGTTTATTAGAGGTGGATGAATGCTAAAAACAGATATTATTTAGCAACTTCTTGGCAAAAACAAAAAAGGGAAGAGGAGGGAGTTGTGGTTGCCCTATAGCAGCCCACTGCCTGGTGGCTATGGAACTCATGAAGGGCACGGGGCATCCATCTGGCTGTAAAATGTTCTGGGATACTTAAATGCATTTTCAACAATATTTTAGGAAGATTTTGCTTTGCTTCCATAGCATGCTCAAGAGAAGCATACCAAGGCATACCCAAATGTTCTTTCAGAATTCTTCATCAAGTCTAATGTTTTCTTCCACCTTCTATGAAAGCATCAGTTCATAGTACTCCATTGTAGGTATCATTTAGTTAATTTAGAAATTAAAACAACCAATTGATCAGCTTTTAAGGTTTCATAAGAATTAAGATTTAAGAAATTTCAAAGAATTAAGTCAACTTTATACCTATTGTTGAGTACATAATAAAGAATTACCCTAAACAATCATCTGTGTACCTGATTAGCTATTGACTTAACAGCAGAGCCTCACCCTTTAATTGGTAAATGGTTACATCTTTAACACCTTAAAACCAATTTCTTATTTATCTTAATTTATTTTATCTGTAGTTTCCAGAAGTAAATTTGTGGTGAATTTACGCATCTTCTGTTGGAATTGAATGGTTATTATTGTCATTATTTAGGCAATGAGAGAAACCAACTACAGTCTTTCAGTATATATTACAATTGTCATAGATTTTTCAGTTGTTCTTATCTAAGTGTAATTTGGGATGTTTGTGGAATCCATTCTTCTTACTGTACAAATTGATTTGAATAATAAAAGTTTAGGGCTTATGGCAAAATAAAGTGAAAGCAAAAGAAAATCTAACAAGACGACTAAAGCGATTCCATCTGGCCTACTTTATGTGGATGTTATTGTTATTATGAAATCAATATCTGAACAGAAAATTTGAAGCCTTAATCTTTGAGTAAAAGATCTACATGAATGGTACACAAGAAGAAAATTCAAAAATTACATTTTTTTTCTAATTACTTCTTTTTTCACAAAGGTTCTAACATAAAGCATCTCAAGAACATTATAAATCAATAGCTCAAAAACTTACATTTCATAGTATCTTTGTCAGAGTAATAGCTTTCTCTAAATAATCTAAGTAGCCAGACAAGCAGAGAAGAAATTTCATTTCACTGATAATGAAGCAATCTTCAGCAAGATGTCAAAACATCTTAAGTGGTTAAGGACATTTCTTGTGATCCATCTGTTGGCTGTCGTTCCCCTTGGGACAAAAAGAGAATCCTTTTTATGAAATGTAAGTCAGTATTTAGATAAACACTAAACAGATGAAGAGAAAAACACTCTGACAGTCTTCAAGCATAGGGTACTCAACCACAGTGTAAAAAATTTTTTTCCACACAGACACCTTTGTGAATGCCTGGCAGCATGGGTGCCTTGATCTCCAACTAAGGAGGAAACACACACTGGATTATGAAATGTATATCCACACACACAGAGATATAGATAGTTACTATGACAATGTGCACTCATATCTGCTGTCTCCTGTTTTATCTTTGTATTAATCCCCTGGACAGCAATGGCAAGAAGAAATGTACTGTGGACTTTGTCTAGGTTTAGAAGACAGGTATCTGCGAAGGAAAGCTGAAGCTTCCTTGGAATGGAGAATGTAAACCTCCCTCCCTCTGAATTATTATCATCTTGCAATTAAGGGCTTTTAGGCAAAGATTTGGGAATAGGAATAATAGTTCTTTTACTAAGAATATTAAAAATACAAATGTAATAGTACAAAAAGACAAGTAAACAAACAAACAAAAAACCCAGAAAACCCTGACAGAGTCAGGGACACAACCTGACACCCTGTTGGTCAGGGTGTTTGGAAGCAGTCCTCCTGGACAAAGAGATGTGGCTCTGTTGGAGCAGAGACGATCCCATTGAAGAAGGGTCCCGTGATGATGAGATGAGTCTGATTCCTCTGCAATCCAGTGGAAAACAGGATGCCTGGTGTTTTGAGTTTCAGATTTTATCTAGGTAGGGACCCTGGAGCCCCCACCACTTGGTGGAGCATCTCACAATGGGATGATGTAAATGTGTCCTGTCATTGGTGAGCCTTAATGGCCCATTAGCAGAAAATATCCCCCGGAGGGAGGATGGGTGGTGAAAGATGTAAGAAACAATACCCCACCCAGTTTTAACATCTGAACCATTATCAGAAAACATCTGCCCCCCTCCCCCCAGAGTAACAGATAAAGAAAAGAAAGAACAAAAAAACCCCAAATATTTCCCCAACTGCTTTCATCAGATGAAAATAGAATACACATTTTTGGTTCCATAGGCCAAGACAGACTTGCAAGAAAAAGAAGCAGGAAGGATGTAACAGATACATCCTTGTATGAGCAGATACTTTAAGGAGAGAAAACAATGGCTCCTCTCCATGGAGACTGCTATGGGAAGGTTGGCATATGCCAGCTCTGGCCCAAAGACAAGGAACCTGGGGTTGTCAGATGTGTCTGCGGTGTACAAGGTGCTGTCTAAGTCTTCAGACAGCTTCTATGGGCTCCACTCCACCCACAACAGTCTCTGATAGCCCTGTGGCCACCTTGACTTCATTCCCCTTCTCCTAATCATTGTCAGATCTTTCCTCTCCAAAATGAACTTTAATAAGAAAAGTAGCTTTAAAATGATATTTTAATGAAAAATCATAGAATCGTGGAATCATAGAATGGTTTGGGTTGAAAAGATCATCTAGTTCAAACCCCCCACCATGGGCAACACCTTTCACTAGATCTGATAGTTCTGAACCCCATCCAACCTGGCCTTGAACACTTCAAGGGATGGGGCATCCACTGCTTCTATGTGCAACATGTTCCCATCCATCACCCCCCTCACTGTAAAGAATTTCTTCCTCATATCTTATCTAAGCCTACTTTCATTCAGCTTAAAGCCATTCCCCTTGTCCTGTAAAATATGCTCTTATAAAAAGTCACTCTCCATGTTTCTTGTATCTGCCTTAAGGTATCAGAAGGTGCTACAAGATCTCTCTTGACTCTTCTCTGCTTCAGGCTGAACAGTCCCAATTCCCTCATCCTGTCTTCATAGGAAAGGTGGTCCAGCTCCCTGATCATCTTCATGGCTCTACTCTGGACTTATTTCATCACACCTTTCTTGTCCTGGAGATCCCAGATCTGGACGCAGTGGTCCAGGGGCAGACTTACAACACCAAAGCAGAGTGACAACACCAAACCCCCCATGACCCGCTGGTCCTGCTGCTTTAATGCAGCCCAGAATATGCTTGGTTTTCTGGACTGCAAGGCTGCCCTGCCACACCATGTACAGCTTTTCAACCACAAAAATCCCCAGGTGTTTCTCCCCAGTGTTCCTCATCCAGCTTGTATTTATGCTTGGGATTGCCCCAGTCCAGGTGCAGGACCTTGTACTTGGCCATGCTGAACTTCATGATTTTCACACAGATCTACCTGTCAAGCCTTCGGATGGCCACACGCAAATACTCACAACAAGCAAATCACTAAACTGTGTTTTACTTTCCTAAATGTCAGTTGGGGTCTAAATCATAGGGCTTTTCTGTGGGCATTTAACCACCACTTTTTAAGTGTTATTTGAAGATTAAAAGGAGTAAAAATTGTATGTCTGAACCCCTACCTCAGATTAAATCACTTAAATTCACAAACACTATGATATGACTGTCAGCAAACACTATGCTGTACTTGCCACATTCCAAAAAGAAATTACTTGAGAAGTTAGTCAAATTTGCTATAAGACTACTATTTCAGAATAGTGGAAATCACGTGAAAATGTTTTCTACTCTTGGGTCTGCTCTCACTGCTATCTTTCCTAGCAGGAGTGGAAGATTTTGAGAAATGGCAATAGATGAGTCTTAACCACCATCTGTCAGCACATCTCAGACTCTTTCCTTTATTTGCACAGGAAATATCCAAAAAAATCTATTGCAATATATACTGTTTATATTGCACAGCAAACAGTAAGTCACTAACAATGAAGTTTACCCTTTCCTGAAATTATTGAATTTACTGAGCAGAGGCAGAAAGGCAGTGCAGAAATGTGCAACAAGTCCAGTGTTTCTTGGCATGCACATCTTTGATTATGCATGTTAGTAAGCAAAGCCATTACCTCCAGAAATGCCAGCAGGAGTAGGGCTGTGGCATGACACCTTCCCTTCGTGATGGAAAAACATCAAACATGCAACCTCATAAAAAATACTTGGATGTTACTGGCTATAATTATGATAGTACTCTCCTTCTGAAAATAAGTTAATTCATATTTATTTTAGAAATCTGTATTTCTTAGACTAGTAACAATAGCATTTTTGCTTTGTCTCGTCTGGAGGGTTTTGTCAGGTTACAACAGGCCTTAATGATCCTTCCATGCTCCTGCTCTTTGGTTAGTACATAATGTCTCAAAATTTTCTCATAGACTTCTCAGTCCTTAAACAATTTTCTGTGTGGTCTCCAATACATTTTCATCAACACCTGAATGAGTACCAACTTGTGGTTTTTAAACAAATCCTATCAGATATATAGTGGTTCCTGGTAAGAATGTAATATTGGCTTAAAACAGGCTGTCTAAACCTCCATGATTTAATACACTTCCTTGCCTTTTTGGGCTCTTATACTTAGCAATATATCCTCTGGCAATACAGTAGTTCTCTTTTGGGCAGAGGTAAGGGATCACTTTTCTTCTGAACTAACAAATCTGGAATTGAGATCTTTAAAGCACTATGAGCAAGTAACCCTGAGGATTTGCACACAACTTCACAACCATCAAATCCCTCCTGAGTTTGTATTCAACCTTCAGACCCCAGGTTTGTACCTGAAACAATAATGTCTTTATTCACGCGTGTCATAGCCCCCTTTTGGCCATGTTAATAACCAGTTTACGGTTGGTTTCATCTCTCAGTAAAATACCCATGCATTAATAAATGAATAAAAATAAGAAATGAAAATTCTTACACAAGAGAACTAGAGTCAAAATGTCCTCCTTTCTATTAATTTATTGGCATTGATTTTTTTGTTAACACTGGGACTAGGTACTCTTGTCCAGTTTTGAAAAAAAAAGCAAAAGTACATGTACTAGGACTAGCTCACTATGTTGGCTCTTCTCATTGCATTTCTAGTTACAAGCAGGGTTGTTTGTAAAAGCAAAACCTTCCCCTCTCTCTTTTTTCTCTTTTTACTGCCTTGTCTTAATATTTCTAGTCTTCAGGCTTTCATTTTCCTTATTTAGTTCACTTCTTTTTTCTCCAGCAGTTTGCATCTATTAGGTCTTTTAAATGTGAGATTGAGAATTTCTGGTGAGATATGTCATCACCGTTGATAATCTGAGCTAGAAACCATGCGAAGGTCAAAGTGTGTAGGATGGTGGGAGGGCAGGTCTCATCATACTGCCTGTGTGAGGAGTGAGATCATGTTTCCATCAATCGCCTTGTCAAAGTAACAGGCAAAATCTGAGAGGTTTGAGTTCATAATGCCAGATTCCTAGGCATTTATAATTTTGTTGGAGACTGATTTTTTTTAGCTTCACTACAGCTATAGAGCTATTTCCAGAGATATGCAGGAAACAACTGAGCACATCTCTGCAGATCAACAATTAAAAATTCAGAATTTATTAGGCAAAGCCTGATGCTGTTCAGCTCTTTAAAAGACGTTCTACCTCCTGTCATTTGGGTTAGGAGGATTACAAAACATTAACAAGCTGTTGAGCTGCACCTGTAAAATTCCTTAAAGTACAGAAGGAAGAAAGGGTAAGAGGGAAAAATCAATGATTTTAAATCCTCAGCACCTTTTGGTAAAGTTTATCTAGATTTCTCAGTCATTAGCTAGAAAGATCCTAATTTACTGCTGCTTCTTCTGCAACCCATTTATTTTTATAATCCATTCCCAGTT
This sequence comes from Hylia prasina, assembly GCA_013397195.1. Classification (NCBI taxonomy): domain Eukaryota; kingdom Metazoa; phylum Chordata; class Aves; order Passeriformes; family Sylviidae; genus Hylia; species Hylia prasina. The sequence goes on from VYXD01012653.1 coordinate 328,726, forward strand.
CCTGTACTTCACTGGTGCAGCTCAGCAAAACATCTCCCTGTTCCATGAGCATGGTTGCCCTGGCAGTGATGAGCTGACTGCTGAGCTGCAACTGGCACATTTTGAAAAAGCACTGCAGAGCTTCACAACCTCACTCTTCCTCCAGGACCAAAGACTACACCACAGCCTGCCCCCATCTCAGGAAACCTAGCAGCCTGGGTCTTCCAGCAGCCTCAGATGTTCTGAGTTTAGTAGGATGCTATAAAACTTTGCAGTCGTTTGGTTAGAACCATAAAATCTGCAGGCAACTACAAGGGAAAAACCTGCATCTACCACAGCTGGAGAAAAAAATTTCCTGCTTCTGTTAGCTAAACAGATGAATTTTAAAACTATACTTGCTTAGTACAGTTACAATTAGTCAAAGAATACCAGTTCAAACTATCTAATTGTTTATCACCTCATTTGTAAGATGTGCTGATGGATGCTACATGATCATATTAAAGATAACAACATAATGCATGGGGTAAATATTGACAATTTGAAAATAGTCTTAGTTGTTGATAGAGCAACACCGCATCTTTTTTCTTAAAATTGTATACCATTTCCCATAGAAAAATAAATTCTAACATTATCTCATGACGAATGTATTAGAAATATAGTATTTAATACAACCACAGTCTACATGCTTACTATGTGATTTGTACTTAAAACTGTGAAATAATATTTATGTACATGGTCTAGGCTTTCCAAGAATACATCTATTAAACTCTGCATTTATTTTCTGTATGAAGAGAAATTCTTCAGTAATATTATGAGGAATCAATTCTGTATTAGTTACATATATCTACAGTCTGATCTCCTCTTTCATGTTAAGAGACCAAAGTTCCCAAAGAAAGCCTACAGTTCAAAGGTTTATGGAATTTTTTGTGACATATATTTTATTAGTTTGGTGTGTTTGAAGATATTTTCAAACACCACTTCTCCATCATAGGTCAAATGCTTTACAGTTTACTGGTGTACTACTGTACATAAAAACCTTTTGTTCTAAGAAAAGAACTTAAAGTGTTTACAAGGGCATAAGGTTAAAGAGGTTTTGGGTTTTTTTTCAAATGAAGACTTCTTGGCAAAAAATGGAAATTTTGTGAAGAATATAATGAAAGACAAGTGACTACACTTACACAAAAGGTTTACTTCATAAAGAACCTATCTTCTACGTGGGAACTATGAAAGTGGAAAAACTTCAAGAATCCATATGAAAATATGATGATCAAACACTTTGTAACAGTTTTTCATCATAATGCTAGCAATAGGAATTATCTGTGCTCTTTCTGCTGGTGCTGATGAAATCTGTGTAATTCTTTCGCCTCTCAACAAAGTGCTGTTGAGCATAAGCAGAGAAGCATAGATTTCTTTAATTGAATCAGTTCTATACCCAAAGGACTTAGTAACAAATCTATAAATCTTTCTCTGCAACTGGGGGATGACCGAAAGCCCAGCTCCTAGTAAATTAGTGGTAACTTTCTCATTCATTCCCAAGGATCTGTGAGCAAAACTAGGCCAGGAAAAAAAAA
>VYXD01012653.1:330290-376328 GCA_013397195.1 Hylia prasina
CAAATAAGTTTATACTTCAATGTTTCGTTGTTTCTTTGTTTTTATAGTAAGTAAAGAAAATGGTAAGTAAAGAAGAGGTTTAAAAAAGTAAACGTCCTGGAAATTTATGATGGTGCAAAAGAATTACAAATGCTACAAGATAGTAAAAACATTGGAGACCTTCATGCTTTCATCCAACTACTATTTGTTCTAGGTTTAGGCACTTCTCTTTTTTGCACCATTTAGCTTTTGGCTGAAAAGGGGGGCTGACAGTAGAGAAGGAGAATGTCCTGCTAGCTAAGTATAAACAAAAAAGGTTCTGTGCACATTAATCCAATTCCTGGTACATTAAATTCAATCCCAACCTGGAAATGGGTTCCTCTAAGTGTTGGCAAGCAGTAGTGTTGAGCACATAATTTGATTAATACTGCATTCAGAGGCAAAGCCATTCATTCATGCAAAATTCAATGGGGTCACATTGCAGACCAGGTCACTTTAGTTGTCCAATCCAAGCCACCAAGTGGTCCACACATACCAGCACAGGGATGTGGAGATTTCTTAAGAATTCGGAGAGACTCCAAGAGAAATTGCTACCAAAGTATATCAAAAGATGTCTTATTTAATATATGTCTGCAAACAAAATCCCAAAAGAGGACACAGCAAGAGTTCTTTAAGAAGGCAAGGTGGGTGTCTTGGCCTATGGAACCAAAAATGTATTCTATTTTCATCTGATGAAAGCAGTTGGGGAAATATTTGGGGTTTTTTTGTTCTTTCTTTTCTTTATCTGTTACTCTGGGGGGAGGGGGGCAGATGTTTTCTGATAATGGTTCAGATGTTAAAACTGGGTGGGGTATTGTTTCTTACATCTTTCACCACCCATCCTCCCTCCGGGGGATATTTTCTGCTAATGGGCCATTAAGGCTCACCAATGACAGGACATATTGACATCATCCCATTGTGAGATGCTCCACCAAGTGGTGGGGGCTCCAGGGTCCCTACCTAGATAAAATCTGAAACTGAGAACACCAGGCATCGTGTTTTCCACTGGATTGCAGAGGAATCAGACTCATCTCATCATCACGGGACCCTTCTTCAATGGGATCGTCTCTGCTCCAACAGAGCCACATCTCTTTGTCCAGGAGGACTGCTTCCAAACACCCTGACCAACAGGGTGTCAGGTTGTGTCCCTGACTCTGTCAGGGTTTTCTGGGTTTTTTGTTTGTTTGTTTGCTTGTATTTGTGTCCTATTACATTTGTATTTTTAATATTCTTAGTAAAAGAACTGTTAATCCTATTCCCAAATCTTTGCCTAAAAGCCCTTAATTGCAAAATGATAATAATTCAGAGGGAGGGGGGTTTACATTCTCCATTCCAAGGAAGCTCCAGCTTGCCCTAGCAGATACCTGTCTTCTAAACCAAGACAGTAGGTAATCTGGGACTTGGCCAGTATTCTCTTTGTGTGACATTGATTCTTGTGGATTCTACATAGTCTTGTGGATTCTACATAGTCTTTTATGGCACTTCACTCCCAACAACTGCAAATGCCCACAACCTCCACCTTAACTTGAACACAACAGCAACAAGCGGGACGTTTGTAAAAAGATTTCATAGACAGTTCACAGCTATAGATAGAACTGAAGGAAAAGAAGTAAAATCCTATTTTATTCAAAAAGGTAAGAAAGGTACTTTTCAATAATCCCAGCAGCAGGAGAGGACAACAAAAATGGAGCCAACTAAAAAGAGTACTCCTTTGGCCTGGCACAACTATATCCTAAAAGTGATATATGTGCTAAATTAAGGGATAAGACACTGACCTCTTTAATCAGAATTATGGATCCTGTTGCTTCTGGCATGTGTTTTAGCAGCCGTTTTCTGAAAATACAATTCAAGAGTAACATTGTTCTTTCAACAAACACACAGAAAGACTAAATTACTATCACTACAATGAAAGTAATAGTTTTTTATCAAAAGAAAATGGTTCTGCTCCCTTTGCTGCACCCCAGCATGTAGTTAGCTGCAGCACAGCTGGTTAAAAGGATTTTATTAAGAGAGAATGAAAAAGCAGGACATTAAAAAAACTAATTTGTGACTAAAGGATATGTTAATGATAAATCCTGTACCTGAACATATCACCCTGCCCTGAGACAGGTGTATGTGTGCCTCACCCATCCTGTGGCAAGCCTTACTGCAAAAGTTAGCAGAGAGACCCAGTATTAGTTTTAACTTGGGATTACTGGAAGCACTGTGGTCACACATCTTGAGTCAGGTTTTTCTGTCTCAAAGATTACATTTGCAGTGTCTTTTGTACTGCAGTGGGTATAGGAAGGGTTCAATGAACACACTGTATGGCCCTCAAAACTAAGCAGATTATAGCCTGGTCAAATTTTTTTTTGTAATAGCCCGTGACTATAATCCACAGAAATGATAGAAATTACTAGTTTAGTAAGAAGAATGTAAGGTATTTTTTATATGCCAGTAGCAGGGAAATGCATGTTATTTTGAAAAATGATGTCTCCATTTTCACTAAGGCCTTAGAAAAGGGAGAAAACATTTACCAGAAATGTTATATGCCATACCACTCTAGAGTTTCTCATCATTATACATTCCTTTTTCCTTTGTTTTCAAATTCTCTTTTGACTCATCTTAGATTACCTCTCCCTCCTGCCTCCCACACAAGACACATTTAGTGAGGAAACCTAAAACTCACCTGTAACTAAAAAAACCCAAGATATGATACTCCTGAGGGAAAAAGAAAACCAAAATTCTTTCCTATTTTTCTCATTTTCTTCAAAGCCAATGGTTGCAAAGTAGAGCCTTGACTTATAAAACTCACTTATTCCTTTGTTAAACAGTAGAAAATGACAGAACATGAGAGAATGTGTAATATGAGTTTAGAAGTGCCATTTATCAGATTTCAGGTTTGGGTTTTGGTCAAGGTTGCCTTGTCTAATGTCTAAGACAGACATAAACTCAATCTCTCATAACTAAGGGGTAATAAAATACTGAGAAACAAGTTGCGAAGTTGCACAAGTATTAATTTTTTTATTTATTATTTTTTTTTTTTTTACCAAGGATCTGGATCTAAGAAAAAAATCTAAATGGGAAAGGGAAGGGAGGCAGAGAGTTCTACAGTGATTCACACCTTGATTTCATGGCTCATTCACTTCGGTATCAATAGTATCCACACAGGAGATGCACCATTATTTCACATAATGGAGGGGGTGGCTAAAAATTTGGCCTCATTGCACACTGCAGCTACATTGACATTTGTAAAAATGTCCAAATCCAAAGGGATAAATAATTCACAGCTTTGCTGAAGATAGTATTAAAACAGTTTGATAGATTGATAAAGAAGAACGCAGCTGGAAAAGTCTGGCACATCCAAGCTTCAGGGAATTTGGACTGGCCTGCTATGTCCTCACATTTCTAGAGAACTGTTAAACTAACCCCCTCTAAACGTCCTTTTTTATCTTCAAATGATCCCTATGATAAAACACAGGAAGATTGAAAAAAAAAATCAAAAAATACCAAAATGGGTCTGTAAAAGAAGCTTCAGAAAGGCAATGAGAGAGGGGGTTGGCTTGTAGTTTTCTAATTACTTCTTTAAACACATTCTTAAACTGGAATGAGAATTATATCTTAGAGTTCCTTTTTCTGTGGTTTGACAAATCAACAGTTTACCCATTGTAAAAATAATTACATGTTTCATTTATTTTCAGTGGTCTTTTAATAGAATATTTTAGTCTTAAAATTGCAAGGACAGCTGAAAAGCTTCTTTGAGAATGCAGAAATCTGTGCATTACAGAAACATCTGTGATGCCTAATTCTGTTAACAATGAATGTAATGGCTTTATTTGCTTCACGTGTTATCCTCTGCATTCCAAACATTTGAGGATATTCACTAAAATAGACACTTATCTGATTTTAACCTTGGAGGGCCCTTGTCCTGTCCACATTCCATCCAGCCAGAGCTGGGATGTATTTCAAAACCAATCCTCATCAGATATGTGGACAACAGTTGCAGAATAAAAAAAGGGGTCAATTTTATACAAAACACAAGTTTTCCATTTTAAGGGCTTCACTGCCTGAGCTAACAGGAGGACTAAGCAGTAACTCATTCTCCCATATGGCACATGGGACCTGAAAAGACCTGTCTTAAGAATTACCAAACCAAATCCCCCACGTTGCATACAGTTGTGAACACTCCCTTTGCTAAGCTGTCTTTCTCGGTGCTGAAAACATTTTATAGATTTTCAGGACCTAAAAGCTTGTTTATATCTGTGTGAAATAGAAATAAATACCGTGAAATACTGTGAAAACAGTAAGAAACATTGTGGTGTGGGTTATATTAAAAAAATGTGCCCAATTTCTCTATTTTACCTTTTTTCAGTTTTCCTCCTATAGGGAGAGGACTTAAACAGGTGTGGACCTGTCCTTTTGCCTTCTTTTTCCCCTCAATTCCTTTGGTTTTGGACTTTTAAGGGTTGTTCTCTTCCCCTATCCTAATCTCACCTTGGGGCTCCCCAGTGTTCCACTCTCCTATCTCACTGATCCCCACATCCACTTTCTTCTTTGGACATGCAGCTACTATCTCTGAGCCACAGAGTCACGAATCTACCCTTTTATTCCAGACCTAAGTAATTTCCAAACTAAACTCTCAGCATATCTCTTTGAGCTCCTGTGGATAACTGTCAAATTAAGGTCAAAATTGTAACATCTTCTTCCTGAGGTATTTGAGGCTACTTTCTTACTCGTTTACTGTGGATAATGGTATATATATTCATATTTCAAAGATGTCATCTTTAACTTGGCTTGCTCCCAGTTGTCAAATGCCAAGGATGTGGAATATGCTAAAGTTCTACTGCACAGCACCTGCCCTTCCACAACTTCACAAGACAATTTTTTTTCCAGATGATCATCTATGGCCTTCATATTTGCAACTTTGTTTGGAATTGAATAAAGTAACATCAGTGCTTCAATGTGCACAAAACATTGATGTTTACAAAGATTATTTACCTGTCTCACTAAGACAAGCAATGCATCCATGACCCTGCAGCATATCCTCTCCCTCCTCTACTATGATGTGACTTCTTGAAATTGTTCACAGCTTTTCCTTGCCCTCTTTAAATATTATCTGACATTCAGCTTCAAGAGTTTGAAGCCCGTCTCCAGCTTATGATTATTTCCTTCCTGTGGTGAATCTTCAAACAAGAATCTTCAGGCTCACACTCAGCATCCTCTTTATGCTTGGTTTTTTTGGTAAAACTCAGAGAACTACCTTATTATCCTTCAAAGAATTTCTAGCAGTGTCCAGATCCATTGCTGCATCTGAGCCATTAACAGCTATTTTCAACTGTGTCATTTCCTTATTGCTTTTTGCTCCCAGTCTCCTATGTAGACCAGATGACGAACTGGCCATAGACCAAATTCACACTTTGCATCTTAATGGAGAGCTCAGCAGAGGAAAATCCCATCTCATGTAGGGCCCCAGTAGCTGTGGTAACACAAAACTGTGAAATCCTAGTTCTAATGGATGGCATGACCATAAATAATAACCATAAACTCCTCAGAGTTCTGAAAAGCATTGTTTTTAATACTTCTGTGATATTTTTTACAGCACAGAATGTTCTCACTGGAAACCTATGACATTTGGTCTACACAGAACAGGATGACATTCAGATGACCTGACATTAGACAACGTAGTGTAATATTTTCATTCTGTAGTAATGCCCTAGACTTCCTCTAGTAAAGACAATAGATGAACAAACCCTTCTGGGCACAAGTCATCTTATCCTGAATAGTCATCTACGTCAGATTTGAGTCACGGCCTCGTTGTGCTTATTTTCTCCTGTTGTGTGTGAAGATGGTCAGAGCTGCAGTGCAGAAACACATAATAGACAGTGTAGATGTCTAAAGTTAGGAGATGTAAATCCCAGTCCTACTATGATGCCTGGTGGCACAAAGCAGTAGAGTAGTTTTCTCTGGGCATTTCAAGTTCCGTCTTTATTTAAGGTGTTCTTAGCACTAAACTTGTACCATGGGCACATATGCAGGGAAAGTTTGTCTCATCAAACACAGCCAAAAGAACATAACAGTTGTTTTCTGTTCCACAAAAAGAAATAGCAGCTGCTCATTTCTGATATAGAAAATACACTGATCTATACTTTCAGTTGGCATGAGAACAATGACAGCTTGAGTCTTGTATTTTCCTTAATCTTTATTTATTTTTAATTTGTCTTAAAGTTGATTCACCATCCTCTTTGCCAGGTTTCCTCTATATGAACGAAAACTAACCCTTGGACAAATGTAAAAGCAAAGAGAGCTCTTAAACAGTATCTGTATGTTCTTTTGTCTCAGGAAATGTAAATTAGGACTCTGGGTGAATAACACTGCTTGGCATAGTGTCATGAAATGTAATTGTGGAGCTATGGCAGGGTCAAGATTTATGAAGCTATCAGGACTGGAGTGGGCAGGGAGCCACCTTACACCTGCAGTACTATTTTTGATGCTTTCCAGACAAGTAACTTTGGAGTAAGGGGCACTGGTTCCTAAGGTGACATTATTTAACAGATTGCCAGGAATGCCTTTGAGATGGGTAGGAACTCTACAGATGGGGAAAGAAATGAAAATAAAAGACAAACAAATTTCTAAGTTGAATTTATATAGAGTGAATAGAAAGTATATTTGAATAAAAACAAAGATAGTAATGAAAATAGTAAATTATTTGGGCAACTCAACAAAATCCCTAACTCCTCTTGAATGAGAGGGAAAAAGGAGTTCTCTTAAGGAAGTTAAACGAAGCAAAGGATTTTTACACAGCTATAGATCTCAATATCAACTTATTTTTAATCCACATATAACCTAAAAATGCCTCTTTACTGGTAACTAATGTGGTCTGTTGAAAAAAAACAACAAACAAACAAAACCCGCAAACAAACAAAAAATCTTCACAACAAACCAAAAAAACCCCAAGTAACAACTAAATATAAGCACCAGCATATGTGTCCCTGCCTCAGTGGCTAAGTTTCTATTGATGCCCATCATATTATTCTCTCTCTTACTTATTCACAGCTCACTGACCAGATTACAAAATCACCAGCTTCAGAAGCTGCTGGGAAAAGCAAAATAATTTTCACAAGAGTCAAATGCACAAAACAAAGGACTACAGAGAAAAGATTCAGCATTTCTTGTGTATGCTCTGCAGTACCTTCCTGGTTATTAAATGGAGCTTACATTATTGTGGCAATAACAGTAATAATAGAAATTTGACAAGCCATTTGCCACAAAAAAACTTATGTATAGAAAGTGGGTTTTTGTGGTGAGGTAATGTCTCAGAAGTCCTAATTTAATTGAATGCATTCAGTGTACAAGTTCATATTTCTTCATACTACTCTGTTGGTTTCCATTATTCATCATTTCTACTAACAAAAGTATCAGATCAAATAGAATTTTTTCCGTTTTTCACTTTATGAACATAAATTCATATATCACATATTAATTTAAATTGCAGTGTTTTAAGTGCTAGAATCCTTGCTTCTCCTGAGCATTTTTCCTCAGTCACAGGACACCAAACACAGACATGCACACAGTGAAAGAAAACACCTAAACAGCCAACAAAAATGCTGTCATTTTTCTCTACATGTATAATTATTTAAAGAACTTTTTTCAATATTGTAAATCTATATATTATGAAGGTTAAACAAGATAAATTATTATTTTCTGTGTAATATTTTACAGGGAGAAACAAGGACACTGAAACCCAAAGTGGACAAGACACTATAGTGAGTTCTCACAATGACACACCTGTGCCTCTGCTTGTGTGCTCAAACAAGGCGGGTGTGCTAGATACTCCATTGTTTCAGATGCTAGGAATCCAAGCCTGTCCTACCTTACCAAACACTGCCCTATTCATAACAGACAGCTGTCAAACACGAAACGGGCAGCTACTAAGCCAGAACAAATTGATGCAAGTAATTTTGAAATCTGTAGTTCTCAGGTACCAACATATTTCTGCTTCACATTTTTAACTCCCAGTTAATCTTGGTTCAAAACATTTTTTTGTATTTACAAATTCCTTAACTCCACCCATTCAACATCATGAGGAATCCATATAGCTTTGGTTCTTTCCATCAGGCCTTAGCTGTTTTGTGCTGGGGCTTTTTTGTTACATTTAACTTAGATTCCATAAGTTAATGTTAAAATTCATTAGGAAGATTTTCTATACTCTCAGTGAATAGAGTGCACATTTTATTAAAACTAAATAGAAAGACAGAGCAGAAATTATCATTAAAATGTTTCTATGTGAAATAAAATTATCTATTTAATGCTTTAGTTCCATCCGGCTAGAAGAGATTTCTGTTGGCATCCAGAAAATTCAATATGCCAATCTGGCATTGAGTTACCCATTGGAAGCTTCCACTGCATTAAAGTGCACTCTAAGAGGCTCAAAATTGGATGAAAATCATCTCATTATTTATGTTTCTAAAAAGTCAGAACATTACCACTGCACAGTGCTCAGAAAGTTGATTCTGGAAGGAGGATTATGTATTAAGCCTGGACTTCAAGTTAAATGGAAGTGAGCATACCTAAACTCTGGGCATTGGATTACTACAATACATTTTCATTGCTGCTAGCACTAACCAGACAATAGGTGTGAAAATAGCAATTAAATTGAAAAGCCTGACTACTTACCACAGTACTTATATGTACTTCTATCTTTTCCTGCTGTTGGTATCTAAATTTAAAAATAATACAAGAACATTTTATATCCAACATTTGATGGATCCTATTACAACTCCTTCCTCTTAGTATACTTTTTTAACAGTGTGTACAGCAGAAAAGGGCAAGAAATTAATCAGAATGCCAAAAGAGTTGGGTTACACAGTGTGTAGAAAGCACTTCAGCTACATTATTTGCTCAATTTCTGCAGGGAGTTGTGAAACAGAGGTCTTAAATTTAACGTCTGGCTTACTTCCACCTGGATTCACTTCAAATCTGTTGCCTGCAGCTTGCTGAATACAGAGTGGGAAATCAGTCATCACATTAAGAACTGATGGTAAATGATTCCAATTCACATTTTTCAGCTGGTATGTTTTTTAACCTGGAGCAACACCAAATTGAAAAATTTTGCAAGCTGGGCATAAAAGCCATGTTGCAGACTAAATATATTTCCAGTTCTATGAAGTCCACAAGGGAATATTTCTCCAGCATTTCTCCAGTTGCTATGCTACCTACTGAAGTTACAAGGCGCAGTATATCTTCAACTCTCATCCTGTTCTTTTTTTCTCCGCTACCAGTCAATGTCAAAGCTGCTCAGCTGCTGTGATCTACAGTTTAGCACTGACCCAATTTCAATACATTTATAAATGTCTGATATAGACTTATGGGCTATTTGCTGCTAAGATAAAAACACACCTTTGAAATTAACCTGCTGCAGTTTCTGATTTGAAGCATGCATTTTGGTTTGATGATATTGCAGGAGTTGTATATCTTTTCTGTTCTCTATCAAAAATAGGGTTGTTACTCAAATGCATTTCAATAGCTCATGGAGACATTACACTGCTCTATGAAACACTGACACACATTCCTCACCTAATTTTTTGAGAAAACTCTGACAATTTCTAGAATTTACAGAAGTGAAGGAAAATTTTACTTTCTGGAGTCTTATATACTTTAGAAGCCAAATCAGTACAGAATGGAAATATGTCAGACCTGAACTCTGCTACTGATGTCGTTTTAGCCAGGGGACCCTAGTGGCTGTGTAATACTAGATGTGTTTAAATGTGTATTGATTTTGTGATGCTGACAAATGTAAATTTACAAGTTACAGGAGGATGTTTTAATCATGTCACAAGACAGCAGGTCCAAAATAGGTTTCCAGTATATCATAATATGAACTTGATGCAGAAAAGTTTTGATTCAAAATACATTAAAAAATGTCCCCAGCCCTGACTGATTTTTTTTATTATTTTTAATGAATGCAACTTAACCAACACACGGGTTGCATTCCTGTAACAAGTTAGTACATATTCTCTGTTATCCCCATAAAAGTATTTATAAGTCAGTGACAGTATAAAGGGAAAAGTGTTTAATTTGAGCTAATCTTTCACACAAAATGCAACCATGACAAATACATTTGTGGGATAGTGCTACTCAAATCAGTTTTGCCTGGACAACATTATGAGAGTCTTTCAATACTAAGACTAGATGGTCAGAGACTTGTTTCAGTATATTTTCTTATTTGTATTTCTGTAAATTTGTACGTACAGAGAGATTTGTTTTTAAGGAAGTATAAAGACATTGGTCAGTGCAACATTTTCTATCAATAGATCTCAGTATGTGAAGGGAGATCTGAGTATCCATGTGGGATATTGGAAGAGAGAAAGAGGGAAGAGCAGATTTCCTGGAGATAATACAGTGAGCAAGGGAATAGAGAGAATAGAGGGAATATTTAGGAATAGAGAGAAATTGATTGAAATGTGAGAAAAGAAGAGCTCTATCATAGCTTTACAGTGAGTGGAGAGCTTTTTCCCATATCTTCCATGATGAAAGACCTTCTAAAAGTAACTTGATCATGGAGTGAAAAGAGTTAGCATCTTTCATTCAATGGCCATTGCCTGGGACAAACTTTCATCTCTCCCAGGAACAATGAAGCCAATGTTTGTGTTTGGGTATTGAGGAATCTTTTCTGTAGATTTGAGGGTCACATTTTAATAGAAAAAAAGAGAAAGATAAAGAAAATATATAACATTTAGCCCTTCACTGGAAATGCCTCAAAAACTACATGGATTTCAGCACAAAAATTCATTCTTTAGAATTCATGTTTAGCTACATGATTTTGAAATTAAATCTGAAGTAGAAAACTGAAAGAAAAACCTTTTTAAATAATTTGTTAATCAGAGCAATGGCTATGTCAGTGACACAGCACAAAGGGTTCTACATTTGTTCAAGGAGTGCTAGGGACTCAAATCAAACTGAAATTCACATGTCAAGATGGATGGTTTGGAAAGCTTTTGTTCAAGACCAAAACAAGAATGTTTTATTTCTAGATTTGATCCTGATGCAGCCCCAAATCATGGAAGTCTTGTAATAAAGGCTGCAACTGTGAGAAAATCACACCTGAGATGCTTTGTTAATACAAACCTTACATTTGGGCTGGTGGAGCCAGGAGAGGAATAGAGGTATTTAGCAAAATCACATAAGGAAAGGGACCATGTCATGGTAGTTAAGCCAATGCAGCACAAAAGCTTTCTGCAGTTCTAACACCCTGGACCAATTCACCCAGTTCAGTCACAGTGGACCAGTGTGCTGCTAGTACATCCTAGTTTTAAATGACTTTTTAAATGGTGTCTTAAAACTATCACTAGAGCAGTCACAAAAGGAAGGAGAATCCATCACCACAGGTGCCCCAAAATATTCTTACCTCCACAGACAGAAGATCTAGTCACACATTTTGGTGGAGTTGCAGAAATTGTGTGCATTTTGTGCACATTTTGCAAAGTGCTCTCTGCCTAGGCAGTACATCCAGAATCCAATCTTAGACTCAGCTATAATTCATGCTCCATTGACTCGTGATTAAAATTATGTCAGATAAGACTTTCACTCATTATAAAACATTAAAAGGAACAGATATAATAAATGTTTCTCTGAATAAGCAGCCATGATATCTCCCATTCTACATCTGGCTAAACTAAAACATTTTTGTAATGGCAACTTCTTTTGTTTTAAACAAAAACTTAAAAAGTCTATTGGAGAACCATTTAAAACTTGTTGAGCTGCAGAAAAAGCCATAATCTTCCTAAAAATGTATTTTATCACGCTGATGATACCTGTTCTTGGATGTAAATAAGAATTTGATCAAAAAGCATACATTTCTGAACATATTTAACAGAGAATATTTGCACTTTAGGTTGCTGTTCTGAATTTTGCAGATATTGTTTTGACATCCACTCATTTGCTAGTGAATCAACTGGGAAGTGGAAGCTTCCACAAGATGGAAGTGCATGTGTTTGTTTTTCTAGGACAGCTTCTAAAGGAAGGTGAGATGCTCTTGAGAATCTAAATTAAGCCAATTTCTTGTATTTTCTATGCTTACTCGTTTCAAGTGTTTTAGATTCAGCATCTTTTTAGGATGTCTCTGAAAAGGTTAATTCCTGCGTAAGTTGAAGAGTCTGTCATATCCTTGATAAGACTTTTTGATAATATAACAATATGCTTAGAAATTAAACCAAGAAATAGTGCTTTATTTCCAATTATAGGTATTTTTTGTCAACTATTATAAACATTATCAATTTCATTAGCTGATTCATCTATCTTTGTATTCTAGTGCACAAACTAATTAATCAGTGTTCTAGATATAAATTAAAATGACGTAAAGTTTTTAATTTTTAGATATGTCTGATAATTTTTTTTTCAGATCTGTCTGATTCTTCTGTGTGCAGATCATTTTTTTCAGAAAGGCACCATTTGTAATAATCTCACTGGTAAGATTATGTTTCTAACATTTGACCCATCTTTCTCCATCCAGTGGCCTAAAGAACTAAAATTTATTGGAAAATTTGGCCCATTCTTTTATAGGGTTTTTTTCTAGCATCCAAATCAAGTTTTCAAGACAGCTGGTTAAATCGCACTGCTTACAAAAGCTTCCCTCAATCTGTGTGCACAAGTTTAATGTTTGGGTTTTAGGAAGCAATTCTGCATATCTAATTTCTGCCTTATTTTATGCTTCAGTGAACAGTCTGTAAGAACAAGAATGCAAATTAATTTCTGAAGTAACTCCTTTTACTGCGGTTGACTTATGATATAGCTTGGCATCTCAGAAAGAAATCATAAACAAAGTTGGGGATTGACAAAGTCAGTCTTAACCATATATCACAAAAAAAAAAAAATCTTAGAAAAATTATGTCCTTTTGTCTGTATCCAGAGGTATGAACAGAGGTATAATTCACATTTAATGTTTGAGGCTATCAGCAGTACCCTGATGACTAAAAAATTTGTCATCTCTATCTACTTACTTTGGTCCTTATCACAAGTGATAAAAATTTTGGTCTACTGAAATGTCTGCTTGAGGTTTTTAAAGATTGCTCTCCACCTGGTAAAAAACTACTTATGTACTGCTCAATACAAATCTTTCATTTGTTTTGGCTTTAGCATAATTTTAGCACCTTATAATTTGCATCATACTCTATAAACAATTCATTTTTGAGAAAATACAAATGGTTTCTGACTCTTGTGATCTGATATTGTAAACACAGTCAGCAAACACTATGCTGCATTTTAAATTTTCAGATAAATATTTCATCATTCACAGCAATATTTCAACTATGGAACTAACAGAACTAGCAAACTTGGAACATGCAACTTGCTAGATGACATACCAAAATCATATGCCTTGGCATTGCAGTTTTGAATGAGGTTTTAAGTGCCTGAAGCTGTGAAAAACTTTGAAAAGCAACATATTCTGACAAGTCATTCAGTATTTCCTCTTACTTAGGTATAAAATAATACTTAATTTATTCTTTCCCTTTCATATAATGTGATTTACACCATCATGAAGTACATTATTTCTTTTTCAAATACACATGGAATTCACCCTGAATTTGCATTTTTTTTCTTTCTTTTGTTGTGTTTAGTCTGCATGGTATTAAATGTTTTAAACTGTACCATGTCCTGACTGATGAAAGCCACATAAGACTTTAAACCAACCATTACAGTGAAAGGTCACCCAGGTGTACGAATTTAATCCTGGTCCTCAGATTAAACAAACAAACAAACAAACAAAACCCAAACAAACAAACAAGTAAAAACCCCACTAAATAACAGACTGATCTTCTAACAGCAAAGAGATCAAAATGCTGAATAACTTATGACTTTGTTTATTCTCCCAAATATAACGTTGTATTAAACTGTGGTTATCTGTCATGAAATCTGTCAGCTGTAAACCAACAATTTTAAAGCAATGACCATTGTTATGTTTCACTCTTTCAAAATATTAGCTTCAGGATGAATGGCTGGTAACCAAGGTTTGTACATGTTTCCACAAGGCAACAATCAAAAGATTGAAGGGAAAGGAAAGCCCATATTATTTTTGCAAGATAATATATGAGTGATTATCCTGTAATTATTATCTGTACATAGAATCTGGCTGAGTTTTTATTTAGTTTTTAAATATTGTAGGCCTACACAGTCCTGGTAGAACATAAAGAAAGTGGGTAAGTTTGCCAGGGAACCATCTCTAATGAACTAGTGGGTTTGTACTTTCACCTGCATTTCTGGCTATGGCTCACCTCAGCAGCATCTGTAGAAGCCAGGGAGCTGCCTTTACCACCTGGAGGAATTTCTTCAGGAATCAATGGACCTCATTATCTCTACAAAAGGTAATCCCAAACCTACATTGTGGTGGTGCTCTTTTACCCTTCCTTGTTTCCAACATTTATGTGTCTCCAACTAGGGCAGACTTTTTGCAGATACATGGAATATACCCTCACTATGCCTCAGAGATGAGAAAACAGTACATCTCTAATCTGCACGGCAGAATTTGACTTAAAAGCATAAAGCTATTTTATGGAAGAGCTGAGATCAGCTAGTTAATCTGTCCCAAGTTTTTTTCTCGTTTACAGAGAAGAATTTACAGAGGAAGAAATAAAAAGAACTGAAAACAAGAAGGATGTATATAAAAGGATTTTACTTGTAAAAACTTTATTTGCAAGTTAGCTGGCCTAGTCAAGATACAGCAACCTGACTAACAAAATTCAACAATTCACCTAATCCTCTCTGGAACAGTTTTGGAGTTTAAATAAGATATAAAAATTTGAGTAAGCAAATTAAAAAAAAAGGTATTAGTTTAATTTTCCAAAAGAAATGTTGAAGGATAAAGGAATATAAATTAAATATTGAAAAAAATTAAAATATTTAACAAATTAAATAGTGAAATGTCCATTTTTGCAGATATCTTTTCAGTTTAGAAGAAAATAATGTTCCTGAATATAAAAAACATTTTTCTGCAATACAGAAAGCTTTCCTGCAAATATATTTGTAAAATAAACTGCTCATAAAATGTATTTCTCTGACTACAGAAATTGTTTATAGAAATGATAGGGCTGGGCAAAAGGAAACAGAATTCTGAGGATTTAAAACCTGGATTCATGTCTGGGATAAGATTGTGGTTTACATTTATAACTTTCAGCATCAACAGGGTAAAAAAATTTACTTATACTGAACTTCTTTAATTTACAGGAATTTGTATTTCACTCGATTTCACTCATCTCAACAGAAATGAGATATTTTACTGGTTTAAATCCATATGCTAAGCAAACACTGCTTATGTAGCACAAAAGCAGATCAAGACAAATGTAATTTTTTTTTTCCTGCACACCTCTTCCATATCAGCTCACATAAACCAGATCAGAAACCAGTATCTTGCTTCAGTACAGAACTGGCCAGGCCACTCTGCCTTGCTCAGATATGCACTGCCAACCCGAGCTAATGAACTTTGCTGGCAGTTAATTGTTTTAACACTGGAGTGTTCTATAGACCCTTGTTTTACAAACTTACCTTCTAACTGTGCCCAACATAATCAATTTAAAAATAACTCAAGTATGTTTTCACAGCCATAGTAACATCTTTGAATTACAGGAAGGCAAAGCCCTGGTGCTGCAAAAATTCTCTCTCTGTCTGAGCATTACAGGTAACAATGAGACCAGGTATTCAACTTACTTAGAAAATTAGTGCAGACCAGAATTGTTGTTTCAACAGCTGTGATCAAAGCAGTGTTGAGTGAAAGGAGGGAATGTGAAGCTGATTTGCAGATAACAAGGACAGAAGAACCACCCAAGGTTTCAGTGTAACACTGTTCACAGAAATTTGAGTCACACAAAACACAGAACACTTGAGTCACAGGCACAGTCTGTCCTGTACCATTTTTAAAATTTGCTATTGTTTCTTCATCAACAAACTTGAAAATGTGTCAATAAAGTTGAAATATACAGATTTCAGCATCTCATAATATAATATGTAGTAGTAAAATCAAAACAGAAAATACTGCAACTCACTGGAATGTTTTCCACAAACACATTGAAGAAATCAGGCCAAAGCAATATTTTGGATGGAATTTTTTTCCACTAAAAATCATTTCAGTAACACCAGTTTTTAAAGTTGCTCTACGTTTATGTTACCGTAAGAAGGAAAAATATCTCTTAAAAAAATGGAGTTGTTTTTAGCAAGAATACCAGAGCACAAAGTGGTTGATAGTGCACAGTGTCCTGAAAAAGAAACTGAACTCTTCCTATTTTTTGCAAAAGGACAAAATGACCTGTTACAACTATTATTAGCCCCTGTTGGGAGGATTGATAAAAATAAGAAAGCAATTTATAATTACGTAAACTCTCCTAGCACAGTTCTTCAGCAAGAAAAAAAAAAAACCAAGTTAGAATTCAATTTTAGAAGCCTCTTATAAAACAGACTTTTTTGAACAGCTTTTTGGTGCTAAAACAATATTCAGAGTTAAATAAGCAGTTATTTAACATACAGAATGGCACTTCCAGGGGCTTTAAAAAAGCAGGTCCTTGCTGACAAGCCAAAAAACTTTGCTTTTTACCTCTTTTATGGAGCGCTACAATCTGGGTCCAGGCATTCAGCATTCCTTTACCTGAATAATCCTAAACCATGAGATCTTTAATGGAAAGGATGAGCATTTCAGCTTCCTTTATTCATCATTCAAAACAAAGATTTTGAAAACCATACTTTCAAAGGACCCATGTGCATTATAAGGAAGGAATTTCTCAGAATGATGAGTCATAACGAGAACTTTGTAACTTGGGCAAAATGACAGCATTATCACTAGTAATATCAGATAACATTATTTATATTAATGCCTTCTGTCTAAGAGTGGAGCATACCTAGAATACAGCTTTGGGAAAATCAGTATTGTACTCTGAAGTTGCAAAATGCTGGGCACAAGGGGGTTCAAATCTCCCACCAGCATTTTTAAATGCTATAGTAACACAGTAATGGCAGATACTATAATCCTTCAATAGTTCATACACATGTATACAACTGAAATGCATTCTTTTCTGAAATATAATATTCCATAAATAAATAGGATGGGGCCTAGAGTGTCAGTAGTAGCATTACTCATATATTTTAAGGGATTCAACAAGACATAACAAACTCACTGATTACCATGTGGGCAAAAGAACATGTCTAAGAAATTAGACACACTGAAGTATGCCTCCTTGTAATGTATTTTGTAACAACTCAGAGCCCCTGAAATTGTGCAAGCAGGGCTGAGTTGGTCACAGGCAGTGAAAATCTAAGAAACAAATTCTGTACAAAGATACTGAGACTCCACAAGCTTCCCTGTCAAGTTTTTTGCCACAAAAAAAAACCCAAAACCTTTTGGTTTTATCAGGACAGACAGAGAGCACAGACACAGAAAGAAAATGTACAATTATATACAAAATGTTGTAATAAAAATTAAATATAAAACCAGTGAAATCCTTAGCAATCCATGGATTTATAGCAGATTGGTCACATCAGTGTGATCAAGTTCTGAGGACCCTTAGAATAAAGTCTAATTTAACTACCTCTGTTAAGTTTTCAGAGTTAATTCTTTCTGGAAACATTTACTAGAAATATCCTCCCATAAATGTGAAGAAGAAAGGGCTGAGATAATAATAGACTTGCCATGAAGAGTGTCCACAAGGTTTTTTTTTGCTTTTGAAGAACCACTACCCCCTTACAAATTTGTGTATGCTGACTCTGCTCCTTTGCTTGTGGCAATTCAAGGAATTAACCACTTTTCATAAAAACAGGCGTGTTAGCTCATTTTGTCTTGTATATACAACTTGTTCTTTTTTTCTTATCACCTTTGACCCTAAATAAGTAAACGATGTTCCACTTATATTTCAATTTATAGTTGAAAGGCTCTACAAATTTTGTTCTGCAGCATTTTAAATGCCTGAGTTTTTCTGTTTTCATATAACAGCCCAACTGCACAACTTTGAAATAGAGAAAACAAGCTGGATCCCCCGCTGAACTTCTTTTCTATTTTATATCAAGGCTCAGGGACAAGGATAATTCTAAATTTATGCCACCACTCCTCTGAGATCATGATTCAGCCTTGCCACAAGTCTTGGCTTGGCTCCCACTACCAGCTGTTCACCCACATATTTTATTTATGATTGATTTCTTCAGTAGGTTGACTAATAGTTCCAGCACCCAAAAGGGTTTGTGATTCTTGCACAGAACTGCTGTAGTAATAACCATGGAATGGCCCTCTTATAGGAGAAGACTGACAGTATATACCTCTTGTGGTACTGCCTGGCCATGTAAAAGCTCTTGTCCAGCTGCTTATCACAAGGACAGTGAGTGGTACAGAAAAATGCTTTCATTTAATGGAAGGCCTAAAACATTATAAAAATAAGATTTGGTTTTTCAGAGAAGACAGATTTTGTCAAACATCGTTTTATCCCTTAGCTTTGCCAAAGTTTCCAGAGAAAATGTCAAGCTTTTTGCCCAGCCTTCACCAGCCATACCACCTTCTATTGCATATTCCCAACACTGGGATGGACTGTGTGCAGCTACTGCACAGACATTATCAAGGATCTTTATTGTGGAAACATTTAACTCATGGAGGCTGGAAAACTCTTGGTTGAAGACTGCAGACTCCAGGACTTGATGAAACCACCAGAGCAGCTCAGTGCAATTGCTGCATTAAGTCATTACCACTACACAAACAAAACATTGCTGCGGGGCTTGATAGTGTTAGAAGGTGCTGTTTCACTACACTGCTCAATTTACAAACCTTTCTGTATACAGGCTATTCTGCAATAAGGCTTTACAGATTTGGCAAAGAAAGAGAGGAAGTATTTTTTTTGTTGTTGTTGGAATAACAGATTAAGTTGTAGGATAGCATTTTACTTACAAATCAACCCTTTATTTCTGCCTGCACTTAACAAACTCATACTAAAAGCCCATTCAGAATGTGAGAAACAGACGAAACAGAATGCCTAAACCAAAAGCAGATGGATAGAAGTAAATACGGAATATTTATTCTTAGTGAAAAAAAAAATCTTCAAAGAACCTGAATGACATTCATTTTTTCCCACTGGCATCACTGAAGATTACGCTTTAATAAAATATAAAACTGGTATTGTAAAGTGAGAATTCATCTTTTCAGTTTGTTTGTTTGCATTTTTTTACATGGAGAGTGGGAGTGGAGAAAAACCTTTTGAGGCTGGGGATTACCATGAGGAAATAAACACAATTTACTATGGTTCTTCCTACCCAAATCAGTTGAAGTATATAAGCTACAAAAATAATTTTGCAAATAATCCTGCACAGAGAAAAATAATTTTGAAAGGTTGGACCACAAAACAGTGCAAACAAGAAAAATCATAACCAGCCTGCTAGCAAAAGATTTCAAATTACCTTTTTGCCAAGGAATCACACTGTTCTTGTTAGAAAAGGATATGTAGTATTGTCTTACAAACAAAAAGAAATTAAATTTGGTTTATGAATAAAGCAATATCTCTATATCCTTTTATAAGGATATTGTGAGGTACTGTAAGGTTTAAAATGTAGCTATCAGTGTACAGTTAAAAAGAAAACAGTATTATTTCTTTCCATGTAGAGAGGCAGAACTAACAATGGCAATATTGCAGTATTGAGAGGAGAACAGTGTTGCACACTGTGCACCTAAGCCTCCACCTCTTTCTGAATGACATGGTCTGGTCCTTACACTGGGAGGAAAACTGTGAAATTGCAGGAATGTAAAATCATTACTCTGTGGACAATCCATCTGGTTCAGGGCAAGGACTTGAACTTGTCTTTAATTTGAACTGTGTGACCTAACCAACAGGCCACCAAGAGGGTTCTTTTTCTAAGGGAAATGCATACAGATATATGTATGTGTATTTTTTATATATATATATTTTTATATACACACGCACACACACACACACACACACACACACACACACACACACATATAATATATGCATTCACATATATGTATGCTTATGCACATATATGAGGTTCATCCTGATAGGGAGTTTTTATGTTTTGTGTCCTTAAAAGACTCAACTGAAGGTAACAGAATTTCTCACATTCCTCCCAGATGACATAGATTGGCAACCCACATGTAGATTGTGTAGGGGGCCCCAGGCTAGTTAAATCCCCAGGTCAGACCCATGCATTAACACCTTTATTTCACGGAGCAGTTGTAGAGTCTCTATCTCCTCACTGCAGCACCTACTCCAATTCTTGTCTTGGTAGATTTGCTGTGATCCTTGTCATAACATTCAGAAACCATGCGAATTTGCAAAATACCATCTATGGTGCCACATTTACAGCCTGGTTTGGAAAACTCTCACAGCAAAACTAGCAAACCTTAAATCACAGAGGAATTCCTTGATAATTATTGATACTGATTAATCTCAAATAGTTTCAGGTTCAGGGCACACTGGCATGCAGGCCACCAAAGGCTTTTTCCCAGTGCATCCCACCAGATCAACCCAAAGTCACAGAGGCTGTGAGTATTTCATGTACCATGCCTTGGCACAATTGAAATGCTAAATGGAGGTGGTGGTTAGTCACAGTAACTCCCAAGGCATCCTGAGGAGACCTGGTGAACCCTCCTTTTACCCATCCAGGGTGTGCAGGACAGGCTCTCCCTGGATCTCTATCTTGCCTTGACAAAGTGCATAAAGAGATAAGCAGCACAGGGAAGAACCAGGTATGGGTCAGAGTGACAACCAGACAGCACCTGAACCAGCAGATTACAGCAAAAATATCTTTCCTCTTACTGCAGAACAGTTCAGCTCATCATTTAGAGGCAAAATCTATCTCAAATGAGCTTTGATCATCCATAATGGATTCCTTCTGACTGGTTGTCAACCTGAAAATTAAAATGGCTGGTTGAGAAAGCACAACAATGTGCTGCAGCAAGGAGAGATTTATCATTTGTTCTGACTAATGAAGACATCATCACCAGTGTAAATCAAACAGGCCAGATCTCATTAGCTACTTATTTTCCTTAAAAAACAAAATGCCTTTGTCCACAAAAGCAAAAGCCAGCCTACAGATTTCAGTGCATTTGTTTTACTAATGGTAAAACTACAATTATTTTCTTTCCTTTTCAGAGACACACTGGACATAGATGAAATCAACAGACTGTGCACAATTTTTAATAAGATAAACAAAAATGTAAAATGAGGAGATAAAAAAGAGATGCATTCATGAATGCTAAGTTATTCCAATATTTAAATTAATTATATGTTTAAAGAGTGATTGCGTCTTTTTATCTTCTTCTAACTTACAAGCCAGAAAAGAGATCAAGAAACACAGATGGGCATTTATTAATTCTATTCTTCCCTCTACAATTAAACTTTAATCTGTTTCAAAGGACATTTGGGTTCTGTCTAATGCAGTTACCACTTGAAGCAGTGATTAAAGATAAAAGATATGAACATTACCTGTTAGCAGAATTTTTGGGAAATTTGGTCTCTGAAAGAAATACACTTTGCAGCAAAAGAAGCAAAGGTTTTTATATAGTGGGTTATTCACAAAATTAGTTCTAATTGATGTTTCTACAAACAGACAACTGCCTTTCCTTTTTGAAAAGCAACATCTGTGAAGTTTTATTTAAATATTTTAATCTGAGTAGTCCTTAGAAAAATCAAGAAGCAAAATCCTTTAATGTCATTAGTCCTCAGCTGGGATTCATCATAAATAACCCTCTATAACTTAAACGCCAATGTAAAACTTGTGTAATCAAAACCAAGACTTCAATCACAAGTAGAAGGTTTTTAAATCCAAATGTTTATTAAAGGATGTGAACCCTTTCTTCTCACAATGAGGAAGAGTAGCATCAATGAAAGCAGCACAGTTTCCCCCTCCCTGCAGACAAAGTGCCTGCTGTCAGTGGCTGCCCACATCAGTCTTCGCCTTGGGCTGGGCATCAGGATCTGTCTGCCTTCCCTTGCAGCTGAAATGCAATCCAGAAAGGAGGGATCATGCTACTGTGAAACATTAATATCTGCCAGGCCATGAGAAGCTATGGCTGCCTCAGACATCAAATTAGATCAATTGGCCATCTGGGGTGAACACATGGAAGAACATACAGAGAGCAGTGAGCAGCAATTAGTCTTCTGAGGGTTTCAAGAAGGAGACTAATCAGTAACACAGAGATCACGTCTATTATAGTACTATAATTTGAAGAACTTTTACCTTTAATGAGATTTAAAAGCCCTAAACAAATAGGAATACCCCCCTAATGAGACAGCTATCGGTCTGAGCTAGCAAATACAGGGAATGGAGCCTGGAACCTTGACCAGCTGCTCTCGGCTGGGTGCTGGGAGCTTTTGTTGCAGGCACTCCACAATAAGGGAGCGTCAAGCACACTTTTAGCTGGTGCTGTGGAGAAGCCTTAATAAGGGTCGGGCTCAGATCACAGCACACAAAGTCAGCAGTTTGGACAGAAGAAGGGGTCCTTCTCTGACTTCAAACAAGCCAGAACATTCTTGGGCATGGTAGTGACGTTCCACAGGGCATATTGCCCAGCAGGTGTTGGAGCAGCTGTCCTGGCAAGGACAGAGGGTGCAACATGAGTGTTTTCCTCTCAAGGCTGAAGTAACTGGCCATGCTTTGGAGTGAGGTTTGGGCCAGCTGACCCTGACCTGTGCAAGGCCCCCACGAGGCAGCAGTGGCAGCAGCAGGTGACTCCCTGCTGCAGGGGCCAGCAGCACCACCTGCCAACCTGACCTGCTGGGTGCAGAGGTTTGCTGTGAGCTGGGGACCTGGTCTGGGTGCTGGGGGGGACTGCCAAAGCTTGCCTGACCCCTGGCTACTACTCCATGATGTCCTTAAATGCAGACACCAATGACAGTGCTGGGAAACCTGGAGAGCATCCAAAGTGACTACAGAGCTCTGGGGGCAGCAGTCAGGGATATGGGGACCCAGGGTTCTCTTCCCCAGTGCCAGCATGGAGACAGGAGAAGGTGTCTGATAATGCATGTCAGCCACTGGTTGTGGAGCTGGTGTTGGCAAAAGGATTCTTCTTTCTGTGGCCATTAGACCCTGCCTTAGGATAAGCATGTGAAGATTAGTATTTAAATTATGATAGAGAAACAAGGAACTATTTAAAACTCAGACTCAGCAGTCAGCAGTTACAGCCAGGACTGGACACAGTCCAGTTCCATTTCCTGAAATTAAATATAACTCTCTGCAAGGCTTACCCTGTGGGAGACAAAAGATCAAAAGCTGCTTCTCCCCCTTCTTGAGCCTTTTACCCAAGTTCCTTCTGCCCTAGTTCCTCTCTCCTCCCTTGGAGGAGTTTTCTGCCACTCACAGGAGAGCAGCTGAGCAGAAACTGGCAAAATTCTGCTGCCTGCCACCACTGTCCCTCTATGGATGAGCGACAGACTTACACCCTGCCTCCTACGTAGTTATAGGGTTACAGACAGTAAATGATAGCTGTGCAGTTATAGTGAGAGCAAGATAGTTTAGCTGGGATAAATGATCCTCACTTCCTCCTGTGGTGTTACTGAAAGCAAAAAGGAAGTAAAATTAAACAGGCTTATAAGTTGTCCCCCCCGACTGGTGTCAGTCACCACAATTTCTCAGAAGTTAGTAAACTACACTGTAAACTGAGGTAGCTAAGTAAAGGGTCAGCTCTCAGTAGCAGGAGTTTGGCAGAAAATATCTTTTTATAAAAGTAAAAGCAAAAAGAGGCCTCATAGCTCTGAATACAGGCATATCTAATTTTTTTTGATCCCAGCAAAAACTTGGGGCCACTTCTATATTATTTTAGAATATAAGAGCTAGCTTGATATTGTTTCTGAATGAGCTGGTAGAAAATAATAAAACACATAATGATGCCAGTTTGTACTCAGATTCTAGCAAAATATAAATATTGAATTTTATGTCTAATTGCCACTTATTGCCTCATAAATTAGAAACTGCTATTCAGCAGGAAACCATTTGCTTAACATGGTGCTCCGCATTTTATATCAAACAGTTGTGGGCTTCTTTTCTTCCCCTACTTTGGTTAAAATATATAGCTCCCTTTGGAATTGTTAGATTAATTTGGTTTGTTTTATAGTTTGGATGTGAATGGCTCACAGTCCATAGGGTCTAGCTTTCCCTTTTATAAATAATTCCCTTTTTATGGTGCAATTAGGATGCACTGTGTTTTTGCAATGCACCTCAGAAGGAAGCATTGACAAATGGAACGTACTAAAAGTTCTGTTGGCTTTCCTCCCTGACACAAGCAGAACCTCAAGAATCCAGAATAAGGACTGTGATGGTGTTTCTGCATATATTGAGTTCACAGTTTCTACTGTGTACCATAATTTTTATTCTGATGCTTTACTGTGCTGTTACATTTGTACTTGATGTTTACATCTGTCAAGGAGCTTCTCAGTATTATCTACTTATCTATGCAAACACAGATCAATACATGCATTTTGTAAGGAATTTGAAGTTATTTTGGTGAATGTTAACAGGTGCTTACAAAATATATACAGGTACTTACACTACATTCAACTCATGACCAAAACTGAATTTATGGCAAATGGTAAGAACATGAGAGTCCTTGTAACTTATAACAACTGCATAAAAGATTATGAGATGTTGTGGGGGGTTTTAAGTGAGAAATTACAGCTATACCCATTCTAATGGATATTTTCATTCTTCTGCCTACATGGAGGATGTGTAGCTGAGATACCCTCAAGGTACATATAAACCATTGCACCAAAGCATTTATTTTTTACATCTAGTCACAAATAAACAAACAAAAAATCCCAAAAACCAAACCAAAACAAAACAATAACCAATCCTCAGCTCCTTTATGTAAAAGGAATACACATATACAAAAAAAAAAGCTCCTTTGTGGAACAGATCTTTGTGAATAAGCTTTGCACCAGGGTTTAAA
The DNA here is from genome assembly GCA_013397195.1 of Hylia prasina. Lineage (NCBI taxonomy): Eukaryota > Metazoa > Chordata > Aves > Passeriformes > Sylviidae > Hylia > Hylia prasina. Next base: position 355,201 of record VYXD01012653.1, read on the forward strand.
TAATGTATGTAGAAGAAAATTAAGAGAATAGAGAAATTTTGGAGAAAAAAGATTATTTGTTCCAGTGCCCTGTCACAACAGGACATGGAATGAAGGCACAGCACACAAAATGAGCTCTAAAGGCAGGAAAGAGAAAGTTTATTTACAACCAGGGTTTTTATAGTTTTCTAGGGATTGCTCCTGGATTGGAGGGAGAAGTTGCCACCTCTCCATCCACACTGGCAGAGACAAAAGTCCATCAAATGTCTCTCCTTGAGAGAGGAATGTAAACAAAGACTGTTTTTCCTACAAAGTCCTTGAAAGACTCTACTTCAACATGTAAACATTCCAAAAGTTTTAGAAAAGTCAGAAAACTTTAGAGATTCTCAGAAGGCTTTAAAAATTCTCAGAAGGCTGTAAAAATTCTGGGTGACAGTGCCCAGTTATAAGTCCTTCTTTGGTAAAATCTGCAAACAGTTTCTTTCATTGCTATGTCACAGTCAATGAGCTAATTAAAGTCTTTTATTGAAAATGTTGCCATGGCCATTCTCCCCTCTTGCCTGGAAAAGTTTCAATTACAAAACCACAGAAGAGAAACAGCATCTCATCACAAAGATAAACAATCATACCTTTTACATACCAAATACATACAGTGTTTTTTTTAATTATTCCAAAATTGCTTCAAAAATTTTAAATAGTGAACAAAAAATGCATTTAAATCTGTCTGCATGCTGTTAACAACATGCAAACAGAAAGATGAACTACCAACAATAAATATATCATTTGCAATGAAGTGTTCAGTTTGTACTCTTTTAGACATGCATCAGCTTGTTGAAACCATGAAATCACAAGTCAATCATTAAGAAATAAAGTCACCATTAATATTCAATCTGAAAAGATAAGTAAACCCACTCAATATCATTTACTACATGAAATGAATCTACATTCATCTCATGAAAAATCAGAAAAGCACAAGTGCTGATGTTTGTCTGTTCCCACTACAATTGTATTGCCGTTCACAGTCCAGGTGAGCATAAAGGAATGAATGTGTAAAAGAAATGGAAATGGCTTGGGGTCAGATTTGTTTTGGCATAGGAGGTGGAAAGCAAATAGCAGTGATGTGTCACTTTCCCAGATCTTGCCCTAATAAGGGGCCCCTGCCTCTTCCAGACAAGTACTTGAATTTTGGAAGACATATAATATGTGTTCATTAGACATTACCATTCGTATAACCAGCTGTGTGAATTAAACTCTCTAAACCAGCAGGCTCTGAAGATTAACTGTACTCCACCCCAGGCTTGCATACACACAGACACACAGACACACAGAGACACACAGACACAGACACAGACACAGACACAGACACAGACACAGACACAGACACAGACACAGACACAGACACAGACACAGACACAGACACAGACACAGACACAGACACAAACACAGACACACACACACACACAAAAAAAAAAAAAAAAATCTGTCATTACTGCCTTGTAAGATTCAGGAGCTATCCAAACTCATCAGGACCACATTAAGAGAACCCAAGCTCCTGTAAACAGTTGTATATTTATATTTTCAAACTGGTCTTCAGACAACCACAGTCAGTCTATTTAGAAGATGAGAATAATGTTCCCTGTGGCAGGATTGGTGCTAGGGCATCAAGTAGTTCTTTATGAGCAGTTTCTTAAGAATGAGACTTTTGAGTTCCCACCTGCACTCTTCAACATCAGACAAAAAATAGGTCCAACTGTGTTTGGAAATACTGTCTTGAAATTTTAACTCAGAAGGGGTGCAAAGCCTTGGGAGAGTCCACTGTTAACCTTGAAAGAGAATATTTCATTACCCAGGCTTGGCTGGCTCCTCATCATGGAAAGTCTGATTCTATAGTTTGAGCATCCCCTGAAGCTCAATAAGAAATATCCTTATATATTTACTGTCCTCGTGTGCTTTAAGGATGCATATCCTTATGTTGTCTTCTCTAATTTTATTTTTCTCACTGTCTGTTCTAGCATATCTGTGTGCGTGTGTGTGTATATATATATATGATGTGTAGGCATGGCCCTTGCCAGATCACCAGAGCCTTCCAATTGCTCAGGAACTGAGCAAGTTAATTTTTGCTGGCTTTTTGTTTTGTTTCATTTCTATTATTTTTGTTACAAAACAACAGCAAAAAATATCCATCAAATTGAAAAACAAACGAAAAAAATTAAAATCATCACACTATTGAAGAACTCTGGTAAACAAAAATACCTCCAAAAACAAGCCCATTTTAAGAGTGGGAGTAAGTAATTTTTTGAAAAATAATATATTTGTTCTCTTAATACAAAAAAATCCCCTTTTGTGCAAATTACAAATATATAGGTGTTTTACTATTTAAAATAAGGATCTGAGCTCTCCCTGCACACATGTGAACAGCTGCGTGCCTTATTCTTAGAACTGCCGCTGTGGACACCATGAAAAATAGAGAAGAAAGCACGCAGGGTGCAAGTAAAATCATACCACATGTATATACAGTATGAAAGCTAATCTTTTTCTTCAGCTTCACAGTGCTGTGTCTTTCTCCTTTATGCATTTTTATTAAGCTCTCCAGAGAAGCCATTGCCTTCAGTTGATCTTTATGTTAGAGAACAGATTCTCAGAGCTTAATAAGTAGTCAGGGCTGCTGCGCAGATTTGTGGCTCACAGTGAGAAGGAAGCTCAGAAGGGGAGGGTGTAGAGATGTCAAAAAGACACTGAAAACTCTGTGGACTGGGGATGTGTGAAGAGACTGCATTCTTAGTTTACATTTGGGTGGATGCAGTACTGAAGAAAACATCAAAATTTTTTTCATGTGCTGCAAAGGGCTGAGACGTTGAAAGGAAAAACAATGGTGTAGGAACAAGAGGAAGATAAAATTTTTACTGGAGTACTTATGAAACTTTTAAAAATCATCTTGGCAGGTTTTTCCCATGTAAATACAGTAGGGACATCATCAGTAGAAACACAGGCTTTTTGTGCATTTCCTAATTAAATGAGAAAAATATAATCCCTTTTCACTTGTAAACAAAAATACTTTTCCTGTCTTTTTCCATAGTGTTAATGGGGAAATGGCCTCATCTCACCTGTCTTTGGAGGACAGTACACAAAAATCCTGCTCCTTGGAAGCAACAGCAACAGCAGTGCAAAATGAGACATGTTCATGTCCCAGAAATGCAAAACCACAGATTCAAACTACATCTGTATAGATCCTGATGGCATCAGTCAGCCTCTACACATACTGGGCTTCATAATGGAAAACTACTGAGAAACATCGGTAAAGTGAAACAAATTTTGTTCCACTGTCATCTTTCAGAAAAAGGAAGAGAAACTGCAACACAGTAGAAAAAAATAAAATTGTAGAAGCAAATTGAAACAGATCCAAAGATGTAATTTTTTTTCTCAAACTCTATCATTCAGTTTGACAATCGTAGTCAAAGCAAACAAAAATATTTCTCTTTAACCCTCATACCTTCATTCATCTAAGACTATCCTTGTCCACAAAAAAAAAAGTGTCAGAAGATCTTCAGAGGCAAAATGTATCAAGAGGTCATAGTGTTATTTAATGTGTTGTATTACCTTATCACAACATCATAATAAATCCAGGAAGTATGGTCATATTCAGGACTCAGTACTGTGAAATGAAAGATCACATCCCAGTCTCTCAGCTATGCTCTCCTCTGCACCTGTACCAGTAAGTGGACGTGCTTTGCAAGGCAGGCTCTTATGATTACAGGGTGGAGAGAAAGCTCAACAACAGTAGCAAATTATGGAGTGGCTTTTGTAGTACTTCAAGAGGCAGGAATCTCTGAAATTCACTCCTGATATCATTGTCTGACACTGCCTCAAATCCTCTTAAGTCTCCACTCTTCAGATCTGAAGATATAAATAAGTGGTCAATGTAGAAATAGCAGGAATGGTTGTGTGGACAGCTAAACAGATGAATAAAAAGAGAGTTCTTCTCATAGGTTTTGTTGTTGTAATTTTTCTGGCTTGTTACTGGACCAGGAGGCAGGATAGGTTTGGCACTGTGAGAGGAGTAATTTAGGAAGGTAAAGGTGCACAGTTCATTTGAACACAAGCATGATAAATTTCAGAAGATTTTTATAGCATTTATGATGTGCAACCCTCAGCTAGGAGAAAATCTGTTCAGCTCTTCAGTGGTTTTTTGCAGACAGGATGCCTCTTCCTTGGCTCATTCAACAGGCAGCCTCAGTGCTTATAAACTCTCTACAATAATGCAGGTTATTTTTCAGATTACTGTCAAGCTCAATACAGAATTCTAGCCATGTCTGCAACTTAGATTTGCTATGTTCAGAAATAACTAAAATGGAAATTTCTGGGGAATATGATGCTTATGACAGTATTTGAGAAGGCGTTTGTAGGCAGGTGTGAGATCAGCATTTTTCATTACAATTGAAATCTTATTTCATATTTGAAAATAATTACTCCTTTTGCTTTTACCAGCAGTGCCTTTGAAGCATATCGTACAGATACAATGTCTAATTGTTTCATTCTAAACACCCATTTTGGATGCAACACCACATGCTAAGAAACCTGCAAAATATCTCTCCATTCCTTCAGAGAAAGAAAAAACAAACAAATAGATCCTCATGGGACATGGAAAACCCCGATATGTTGTGTAAAGGTCCTGGCACAATGCCTTTTTTCCCTAGCTCTTTCTTTTTTTAACCCAAGGTAGGAACACAAGCCTGAGGAAAATTGTTGTTCAGTGAAACTGGATTTCGTTTTGAGCTCTGAGTGTTTTTCTGTTAGTGTCTCTTAGTGCATGGCTACAGGGGCTGTGTACGCTCATTTTATCTCTCCATGTGGTTGCTGCAAGCTTGAAAATCTTGATCCAGACACATCTCTGTCCCTGCAGCATATTAAAAAGAGTGATTGCCAATGGTCTAATTTTTACCTTTTTTTTTTTTGATAGGGAGAGTGACAAGGGAGATGACACAGTGCAGAGTGAGAAAGTGCAAAAAAGCAGGAAAGAAAGCTTACCAATCTCACTCATAATCTGAGACTGATGTCAAAACAAATGTCTGGTGAGTGAAAGGGATGAGGTTTGCCATTTCACTCCAAGTCTAGTTGTGCTGCAGTCTGCCTTGGTGCTGTGATGTGTGGGTCCACACTCCCCACAGCCTTACTTTTGCAGGAATATCTGTCTGTAAGCATCAGTTTCCCTGTCAGCAACACACATTTACTCTGAGTTACAGTGAGAGTGGGCACTGGCATCTGAAAAGAGTAAAATCTCTTTGGCACACATTACATCTTGTGATTTTTCCCATTAGATAATATTTTAAATGTTTTCGCCCCCCCCATCCGTCTATTTCTGCTTCCTTTTTTTTTTTTTTGCACTATTATGTTGTCCATTATGATGACCAGCACTATGAAATCTGGCAACAAGGTTGTTTTTATCAGCGATGCCCCAACAGGAACACCTTAGTGATGCCTGGAAAAATTTGAAAACAATGTTTCTGTGTTTCCTGAAACTTAAGTTACAGCTAATGTGGTTGCCAAGAGAGGTACTTCTGAGAAATGACAGTGAAAAACATTGTCTTATGTTAGTTAACGTCCCAAACTTACGTTTAAGTCTGAGGTTAAATAAACAGAGCTTCAGAAAGATGAGGAGATTTTAACTCCAGAGGACTGGAGATGAAATTGTAAAAGCTCTGGCACATCATACCTGTTTTGCTTTGCATGTGACCCTCACTTTTCATAGCATTTAATAAGACCATTGAGTGGTTATTTTCACTAAAACTATGTTAGAAGCACATTTAGAGTATTAATATCTGTAGATGAAATTCATGTCCCAGTTTTATGCCACGTTACGAAGAGCATGATAACAGTCTTAAAGTCATTATTATTTCAACTATTTGCCATTAAAAATAATCATCTCCCTCCAGATTCTTTGTAACTTCATGTGTCAGAAATGAACTTTCAGGAAGAACATTACACAGAATGTGAGCAAAACAAGAATGACAGAATCACCACCTGTTACTTGAATTCATCTCTCCTAATTATCCTGATTTTAACTGTTTCTATTCTGACAGTTATTAATTATAAAACTGGTTTCTGAATTTCTAAGTCTAGTGTCTACATAATATTTTTCATTGTGGCATCAAGTGGTTTCATCAGGAAACAATGAGTATTTGAAGCTATACTAAGACTGTGGTTCTATTTGTTTTGGTAAAATGTGTATGTCTTTTGTAAACCCATTCATTCCACTTTGGTTTTAATAAAAGGCTTTAAAAATTCTTTCAAGAAATGGGATACGTATTAAGGATATGTATAAAAGGAGTTCTCTTGTGTGTTTTTACTTTGATGGAAATCATTCTGATACTCAGAAGACATATGGATACTGGAAATTCTGTGCTTTGCCTCCAGATTTTACTTTCTCCAGTTTACCATTCTCTTCAGACTCTTACTATCAGTGATATGAAATGCTGTGCACTGGTAGGTATTGACAGATCCCGATTAAAATTCATTTCACATCACCTGCTATTACTTCAAAGAAGCAAAGACCTGTTTTTGAAAGAAAACCTAACTTTTCTTTGAGGTGCTGAGCATGAAAACTGTGTCTTTGATAAGCAACATCTGATGATTCCTCCCTTTTCAACTCAATGACTGGTCAGTACTGAAAATCTGTAAAAGCTGGATTTTGGTTTTGTCACATCCAGGTGCTGCTGACAGCTAACAAACTGCTATTTGGAAAGCAGTGCTTATCCTTACCAATTTCCTAAGGCAGAAGAAATAGAAAAAAGGTACCACAGCTTGAGGCACAGAATTTATTTTCAGGTTAGAATTGTATATTTTGACTCAAGGCAAGCTGCTTAATTTCTATGCAATTTTCTTCTGTTCATGGCCATTTAGAACTTAGTAGCTAAATCTCGTTCCCCTTCCACTCTGCTTGCAAGTTGCATATAAACTTCCAATAATTTTGCCTCCTTTTCCTGATTTTGAACAAGTCCAAGTCAATTTTGCAATACAGGCACATGGGACCTAAATGGAAGACAGTAAAAAACTTGTCATTTGAAACTGAACTGAACCAAGTAAATCCAAATGGAACACTTCTCTCACATTTGCTTTCTTACCTCAAACAGTTATGATCAATTTCCAAGAACCAAATTGCAACCATAAATTTTAACCATCAGTCCTGGCTTTAGTCACCAGGGTCATGTGGAAAATAAAAGCACAGATCCTTGGGTCTTATCTCTTCCTTGGACTAGCTCTCTTCTGATTTCTCTGCACTCTATTACTGCCAACATGTAGTACACAATCCAATTGACAGCTGAGAAAAGATCTCTTTTTAAAAGTGATACTATGTTCAGGAAAGATGTCAGTCTTCTATTTCCCAGCTCTGCCAGAGAAAAGTAACATATTACTAAAACATTACATATCTCATGGATTGATTTAATAAATATATTTCTTTAGCCAGACTCCAAACATTTTGAAAATCTCAGCAATAAAGGATAGCCTTATAGTTCAGATCTGCTTTCAGCAAAATGTACTCAACACTGCCAATTCTTCCCCAGCACCCAACCAATAAAGGCAACTGTTGTTGGCATAATATCTCACATGGTACAAGCAGACCTTCCACTATCATCCTCTAGCCACTATAAAGATGGTCTATCAAGTCTGCTTGTTGCAGGCTCTCACCTGGTGCCCCCTCTTTCCACAGGACCCAGTAAAGTAACAGGTCCCAGAAAGTGACATTTCCACATTAAGAGCAATTAGCCTTAGTCTGCACCAGTCCTTAGCCTGTGTCAGCTCCTAAATGATTATTGCCAGCTGGCACATGGGCACTGGCAATACTGCAAGGATGCAAAAAAATCATTCCTAGCTGAACTCAGTGGTAAAGAATACTAGGAAAGGAGGTGTTTGGGCCATCAGCAGGGTATCAACAGGACTAGAGTTAATAAAAAATTTAGGACAAGTAACCTCAGCATTGGTGAATTAGTTCAGGAAAAGTGAACTTCCAAATCATCTGACTCAGAGGTAAGAGTGTCTTATGCACAAAGCCTAGAAAAGACTAACAGCATGTCTGATTTAGTCAATGAAAATGAACCTGTTTTGTGAAATACATCCTTAGTAGCCTCCAGCGACTGCAAAGCGGCATAAGACAACTCCATTTTTGGGCAGTTGATTTAAGAAGAACACATGCTTGTGTGTTCTTCAGCAAGACTAAGTATGGACAAACAAACAAAAAGCTGGGCAAAATCCAGAACTTTAACACAAGCATATCCCAATGCATACACAACAGCAGCAAGATTAGTAGAGAAAGAAGATGAGTAACAGAAAGATAAAAGCAGCAGTATGGCAGAGACACACCTTCATTGCTGCATGTGTGAGCAGGTTGTGTGTCATGCTGCAGTGGAGACTGGGTAGAGGTAATTAACAGCTCCACAACACTGAACGGAATTGGATAAACCTCCAGTTATGAGCAAGGCAATTGCCTTTGTTTTCTCCCCACCTACCTGTCCTCCTTCCTTCTCAAAAGATGCAAAAACCATGTCTCCTTGTTCCTTTGACCTCATTTGATTTGCTCAGTACCTGATTAACTTTGGTATCTGTCAATGTGTTTTCCTCCTTTCTTGCTGGCTGTAGTTTTCTCAAGGGGAGGGGAAGTGCTGAGTTCAATGTGCATATTGTTTGGCTGACTTATTCTTCCCAAATCTAGATGAACGTAGTAGACAAACAAGGGAAAATTACATAAAAATAAATCTATCTTTGAGCATTATTTGAAGGGAGTGTTTTTTCCATCCTCTGGGACACTAACCTGTTTCATGTCAGGATGAAACCAGTATTTTTCAGAAATTTTAAAATTATTAAATAATTGTATTTTTAAAGGGAAAATAGGAAATCACAAAGGTCTGGAAAAAAAGAGGGTCTGCAAAGACCTCTTTTATTCCAAGTAACCACTAGTTCAGTTATGATAATCCTACCTAGCAGTCAGGTGACCTTGATATTACTTTGTCCCTGGTCTGAACTTACTTCAGTCACAGAAATGGCCTGGGTGCTAAATCATGCAGAAAGACCCAAATGGACAAAAGGAGTAGCAGCAATTCTAAGCATCACTAGTGTCATCGGTTCCTTGTTAAGAATAATATAAACCAAGAGTTTAATATCAGTAGCCAAAAAAAATATTGCGCATATTCACACTGAGTTTTGTGAGACTCCAGCTGACTATTTCTTCATGTTTGCTTAACATAAAAATAATTTTAGAAATTAAGGGGTAAGTCATATGCAGAAAGGGCTATCAGTAGTGGGACAAAATAATGAGGATAATGTGTCATTATGGTAATATAGAAGACATAAATTCTGCTCTTTTTGGTTTTGAAGGAATCCAAAAAACTGAAAAATGAAATCATAAACTTGTAGCTGGACAAGTTAAATGATGTCATGGGCTGTGCCACAGGACCCAGGCAGTACCTTCTCTATATGACCTCCTTGAACTTGTTCTGTTAATGAACACGCATCTTTCATTAACAGCCCAGCATCCCCTGAGGCAGCACAAGTGTTGAATGTGCCCAGTGCTCTTTGACTGAGCTATCTAAAACATATGCCTTGCAATTGTCATCCACCTTCACTGCACCATCACCCACCCTAAAACTCTCTGACTCTACGCAGGCCGACAATTTAAAAGACCAAAACTGACAGACAGTAAGCATTCACCTTCTGTCCTGGAAAGACTAAAATTGACACTCCTATGGTCTGTTTCAAGAATAATACAGATGAACTATGACAGATGTAGCCATAAAGTATCATAATCACTGCATCATAATTACTGAGGAAACACTGTAATCCTGCTGGTTTACTTACTAACAGCCCATTTCTCCAGTGCAGGCATACTTCCTACAACTGGCAATGACCCAAAAGCTGTTCTGGGTTTATTCAGCACATAACAACACAGCAGCAAGAAATAGTGTGGGGAACCATAGGAATGGCTGCATCTTAGCTGCACATCCCAGTGCAACTGCTACAAAAGGTGGAAAAATATGGTCATTTTGAAGTATTTGGTAAGATAAACATTAACCAAGGTTGGATTTTATCAAGTATATTTGCAGTTCCCACGCATTTCCCTGCGCTTGAATCACAGGCACCCAGATTACAGCTTACTAATTGTTCTTCAGTGTCACGATTATGGGTGATGGGGTCAGTTCATATGGATGGCAAAGCTAGCAACTTTCCCTGCTTCCTTTCCCATTTATTGCACCTCATTTTATATTCTCTACATTCTCACCATTCTCTACAAGGCCTTTAGGGTGCCTTCTAGACAAAAGACTCATTCACTTCTTCCAAGAGGAGATAAACACCTTTCCTACTACCTCTGCTTCCTCTTGACCTTATTAGCTCTGCTTGTCAGAATCAGATTCCTTAGCAGAAACATCAAAGTGGTATTAAAGAGGTAGATTGAGAGAACAGCAATAAGAATGGCAAGGCACGTGAGAAAGGGACCAAGAGGAAAAAGACAAGGTGGTAAGGGTTTAAGATCTGGCAATTGACCAGGCCCTGCTGCTGACTGACAAATATTCTACTAATCAGCAGCTGGGATAAGTCATTCAAGGTAGCTTTGTTTCCTGCATTTTATTTGCCAGAGTAACCACATTAACATGGGTCAATAGTTACACCACCTATAATGTCTAGCACATAAACCATCATCTAACTGCCTGACTTGCTTATTACCATCTGTCATTCAAAAAGCTCTTCTTTGAACTCTGCTGCAGTCAGTTTCTCATCAAGGCTTATTTTTATAATTAGATTTTTAAATAGCATGATTCCTGCAGGATTTTTTAGCTCAGTGATGATTCATAAGAGGATAGTAATATTGCTAGCTATTTCAGTATATTAAATACAATCTCCTAAATGAGCAAAACTGAATTTAAGACCAGAAAACCATCTATGGTAACAGCTTTCCACAAAATGCTGATCACTGTTATTATATTTGCATCTCAGTGTACCACAATCTATATAATACTTGAAACAAAAAAAAAACCTAAACCAAATAAATAACAGCATGTACTTTAACATGCTTACAGAATTATGGGGCTCTGAAAAATGACATGCTATTCCACTACTAGGTATAAAAAATCCCAGCTGTTTAATACTGTGAGGGAAATATATTGGTTTTACATTTTATAATTTCAAACCCTGTTGTCAACAGGTAACTTATACTACTTTATATTCCACTCATCACAGCCCACTATAATTCCTTCTGGCATGACCAAGTAAAATATATCCCTCTGTGCTGACACTACTTATTGTTTTTTTGTCTCGTATAAATGATTTGTGGCTGTGTTTTGAATTTTTGTAAGAGTATTTCAAGAAGCTTTAAAAAGAAACAGTACATTCAGCAGAGCAGGCACACCAATATTTTAGGAAACAGGAGAAAACCTTTGGTTCACTGTCTGACCCTGCTTAATTTTCCTCCTGCTAATTCTTGCCAGAGTTCCCCTGGCCCCTCTTTTCTGTTCAGGCTCATCAAGTAGTCATGGAATCTATTAAACTACTTGCTTTAGGCTATTTGAGCCACATGAGTGCTGCTCACTCCAGCCCATATGTCACACACTGAAATGAATCGAGAATCAGTTTATTCTGTTTCAGTGTAATGTTGGTTAGGCATGCCTACGTCTCAACAGTGGAGGAAGGAAATACCACACGTGGTGAAAACAGCCACCAGCACGAAAAGGGGTCTCTTTCATCTTGGTACCTTAAGCTAATTAAAAGAATCCATTTCAGTTTCTAGCCTCAACCATTTTCAAACACTTCTTTGATTACTAAGATATTCGTATTGAATTCCAGACCTCTGCTTGGTTTTGGCAAGGCTGTCAGATGGAGATTGTTTACTTACCAAGAAGACCCACTTGATTTGAAGCCCAGAAACCTGGTTTGTTGGTGATTTTTTTTATGTCACTTGTAACACTGGAATACTTTTAAAAAGCAAGCTTGGTCAAATACTGTAATTTCACAGAATCATAAAACCACAGTCACAGAATCATAAAATGGTTGAAGTTGACACTGTCCTCTGAAAGTCATCTGGCCCAAATCCCCTGCTAAACATAGAGCTGGTTGCACAGAAACATGTCCTAAACATGGCTTTTGTGTTTCTCAAGGGATGAAGATGATTCCATAACCTCCCTGGACATCTGGTGCCAATGCCCAGTCACCCACACAGATAAAAAGTGTTTTGTGATGTTTAGAGAGTATCCTATGAATCAGTCTGAAATCAGTGCCTTGTTCTGTTCACTGAGCACCAGTGAAAAGAACCTGGCTCTGTCTTCTTTGGAACCTTCTTTCATAACCTTGCACATATGGACAGGATCCCCATGTGCCTTCTCTTATTCAGTTCCAACATTTTCAGACTTAGATGTGAGGGATATTTCAGCCTCTTGAAACTCTGTGGCCCTTCCCTTCAGTGAAGTCATGCTGACACTCCTGATGATTTTCTTGTTCTTTTGTGCCTGGAAATGGTTTCCAGGATTAGCGCTCCAGCTCCTTCCCAGAAACAAAGGCAAGGCTGGCCTGTCTGTAGTCCTCTGGGTCATACTTAAACTTCTTGAAGATAGAGATGACATTATGACATTTTATTTCCTCCAGTCTTTGCATACTTCTCCCAGTTGCTGGGATCTGTCAAAGATTGCTGAGACTGTCCCCACAATGATATCTGCCAGACTCCATGAGTGCATCCCATGAGCCCATGGATTTACATATGCCTGGTTTGCTCATAGTCTCTGACTGATTCTATTCCACCAAGAGTATTTCTTCCTTCCTGCAGGGAACCTGGCCTTCCTAAAGGCCAGTCTTTCTAGAAAGGCTGAGGCAAAGAAGGCATCAGTAGCTCAGCCTTCCCCATGTCCTGTATAACCAAGTCCATTGTCTCATTGAGCACTGGGCCACATATCCCCTGGTTTCCTTTTTACCTAGGTACTTACAAAAGCATGTCTTGTTGTCTTTGATGACCTTGGGCAGGTTCAATTCTTTTTAACTTTCCTAAGTCCACCCCAGGATGCACAGGCAGTGTTTTACTCTTTCTCCTATGTTACTTTTTATTCAACCCTTTTTATGCTTCCTTTTTGTGTTTGAGTTTGGCTAAGAGCTTTTTGTTCATACACACTGGCCTCCCATCTTTTATGCTTCCTACAATGGAAATGAAGAATCCATTGTGCATTACCTACCATAATAAAACATTTTCCACAATTTTCCATGACAAAATTCGAGGTCACAAACAAAGCTTCTTCACTTAAACCACTTCATTTTAATGCTCGACTTAATGGAGACCAGACAATTGGTTGATTTAAACACCATTGCTATCTATATAATTAGACTAATATTTATGGAACGAATTTTTCAGGATTCATAGCAGGTTTCACTACCTAATTGGGAAAAAAAAAAAAAAGGAAAAGAAAAGAAAAGAAAAAACATTACCCCAAGAAAAGAGAAATTCAAGCAACTATTTTGCCAGCAGCATTAGAGACATTTTCAGTGTTACGACCTTTGGCCTTTGATACTTTCAAGAGCTGTCCCTAAGGAAATCATCTGCTGGAATGTTAATCTGTTGCTTCTCTGACCTTCTACACATGTACCACATTATTATTACAACCACATGCTTCCCTTTTCATGCTGTCATTTTGACAATGGGGCCAATGGGCAATTCATCTCCAGACCAGATAGTAGCAAGAAAATGGATACCAGTAAATGAAATTAAATTGAAAATGGATATTTCTAAAATCACAGTAAGAGTGCTTTTCAGCAAGAGACCCAGCTTTCTAATTATACACTATGTGGAGTAAAAAAGTATGTGGCACACATATAACAATGGTTTGCAGATAATGCACAGAATGATCCCAGCTCTGGCATTTGTTTCAAGCTTTTCACAGTTTATTCTTTAAAGACACATTTCTCTTTGGACACCATCTAGGAAGATTTATTGCTTGATTTTTCCTAGCCCATATCATAGCTCATTCTTTCACCTGGCATTTGTTCCATCTCCCAAACTTAGCATGACTGGCACTACCTCAGTGTGTCTTAAAACAAAAATAATAACAAGCTTTAGCACAGGGATTATTAGAAAATAATGACGTGCTGACAATCAGATGTTGTGTCTTTTATTTGCGCTTAGAAGTGACCAATAGTCTCGTCTCACAAGCCTCCTCATGATGCCTCCACATGCAGAAACATAAATTTCCCCTTTCAGAGGCAGCAGCAGCAAAGAGAAAGGTACAGTTCTGTGCTAGTCACACCCAAAATTAGTTCACTTCTTGAATTTCCTGTGTGCTCATGAACTGCATCAGCCAGCAAGTGTGCTGCAGTAAAACTTGATAACTGTTGCCAAATATTTCAATATTTTAATCTGGCTTGGTTTTTTAACTTCACCTCATTTGAGACACCAAATGTTTTGCTATTTCATTGTCCAATAGGAGCCGCTTTTAGAAGTCTTCCAGATACTTGTTAGTCTAGCACAACAATCTGAAAATATACGTAACAGCATAATTGAATTGTATAGCTTGTTTTAACTATATTCACTACAGTTTTGAGTTCTAAGCCCTTAAAGCCTAAGGGAGGTTTGGTCCTCAAAGTTGTTTAGACATTTCTGACCACTAGCACAGCAGTCATATTTAATACGTGCCCCTGGTTTAAACTACATTGAAAAGGCTTGTTTTAAAACTGTCACTACAGAGGAAAATTTTCAAAATGAAGTTCAAGTCTTGATTTTCTAAAGTGACACAAACATTAAAAATAACTTTTATGCATTTTCCCCACTAAAATAGAAGCTAACATGTTTTCTAAGTCAAAACTAAAATAATCTTTTGAGGCCTTTTATTCTGAGATCACAGTGATGAAGAAAAAAATACTTCTTAAGAAAAAGAATGGAAGATTAAAGGTCAGCAGATGACAGAGTTCAAGTTATAGATCCTGGGCAATAAAAAGGTGCTGCAGAAGAATGTGAAGAATGCTGGGCTTTTATCTTACTTTTAAAGAAACATTTCAAATTAATACACTTCTACTTTAGCTCTAATCAAGTTGAATGACAAATTATTGAAAATGCAATCTCAAGTTTTGAGCCTTGAATATACTAACAGATATTTCGGCACTTTGTAAAATTGCTCTAAGCTTCCTGTTAGACAAAAAGATAAGAAACCTTGGTAAAGAGTCAAAGATATATATATATCCAGTACAATATGTGTGACAAATCTACAAACCAGACTTAATGTTTAGACAACAATTTGGGGATCAGGGAAGTCTCTCTTCTGAGTTGACCTGAAACTTTAAAATAAGTAAGATTAGTTTAAGAATAGCCATTAGAAACGATTGTTTAAATGCTGTTCTGTGAACTCGACCCAAACTCCAGTATCTATTTACTTTCTTTTTTCACTTTCTTTTTTAACATTAGAATTAAAACTGGGTGCGGAAAATTATGACAAAGTAATTAAGTGGAAATTAAGTAATATTCATAACAGAGAAAAAATATATTTGAAAAAGATAAGGGTTTTAAGGTGTTAGAAATGGCAGAGAGAAATATTCATTACAGCAGGAATTTAAATTAAAAATAAAATTTTTAAGGTATAACCAATTTTCGCCCATAACCACAGTTCTACCTTGAAAAGATAAGGAAATCCCTAGCCACAAAGCACAGTACAAAATAAGAAATCTTGCCTGAAAAAATATTTAAATTACGGGTAGGAAGAGTGCTGAAAAATTTTATAATTTGATCATTTGGTGTAGCATTAAGCAGTGGAAGCACTGGCAAGTGTACAGCATGTGCTGCGTCCAGAGAAACAGCAAGTATTCACAGAAAGTTAAAAACTATTAATCAGGGACTTCTTTCTGAAACTGGAAAGGGTGTCATAGAAACTGTAAATTCTTAAAGTCTAAATCTCTACGTTTTGAAGAATATTCACTGAAAGCCTATTTAAGGATAAAATCGTACAAGACCAGGCTAAGACTAATTCTGAAAGGTCAAATGAACAGAGTTTAAAAAACAAATCATGTCAGAGTCCTTTTGAGATCAGCTGTTTGTGCTTTAAAGGAGTTGCTACCAGTAGCTTAGCTTTTCTTGAGGCATTTGGAAAGTGTCTCAAGACCAGAGCATTAAGTGGTGTAAAGACAGAGAATGGGGCAATACAAGACTGTGAACCAAGAACTAATGAAGGAAGAAAGATACAGCAAATGAGCCATGTAGAACTTAGGTCCTTTGCCATGGTTAATCTATATAAGACTTCTCAGTGTCAGAAAATTAATACAAATAAACAAGGACAGGGTTGCATGAAAAGAGCAATATTGCAAAATATTCAAAGAATCATAAATTGAGACATTAGAAGCGCCGTGTGTTTTTATAAGCCTTTAAAAATAACAAAATTCAGTTATTTAATTTTTGTCAGTGTTCCCAGGTGTCAAAGAAGGGCAGAAGTGCCTTGGCTTGTGTCAGCAATGGTGTGGCCAGCAGGACCAGGGCACTGGCTGTCTCTTTGTACTTGGCCCTGGTGAGACCATGCCTGGAGTGCTGTGGTCAGTTCTGGGCCTCTCACTGCAAAAAGGACATTGAGGTGTTGGAGCAACTCCAGAGAAGGACAATGGAGCTGTTGAGGGGTCTGGTGCACAAGTCTGATGAGGAGGAGCTGAGGGAGGTGGGGGTGTTCAGCCTGAAGAAAAGGAGGCTGTAGAGGAGTGACATTATGACTTTCTACAGTTACACAAATGGAGGCTGTAGTGACACGAGAGTTTGTCTCTTGTCTTAGGTAAGAAGTGACAGGATGAAAAATGGCCTCAAGTTTCTCCAGGGGAGATTTAGGTTAGATATCAGGAAAAATTTCTTTCCCAAGGGTCTGGTCAGGAGCTGGAACAGGCTGCCCAGGATTGAGGCACCATAACTAGAGGTATTTAAAAGATGTGTAGATGTGGTGTTTAGAGACATGGTTTAGTAGTGGATTTGGAAGTGGTTAGTTTAATCATGGGGCTGGATGATCTTAAGGGTCTTTTCCAACCAAAACAATGCTACAAGTCCATGGTCCTTTAAAATTCATCTTCACAGGCTCTTATCTGCAAGTCAGAAACACATTTCTAAGAGAACTGAAAGATGACTTTAAGATCCAGTCCACATGAATCCAAGATCTGAGGTTTTCAGAGGTGCAGGTTGCAGGAACAGATTTTTCTGGTGGTTGGACTGTGAGGTTAATTGCACAGGCCAGGTTCTATTACAGTTACACCTGGGTAGCCCTTCTGCTAAGGGACAATTGTTGTCTCCACTGAGCCTTTACTCTCTTTCCACTTCCCTGATGACCTTCCCACCCTCTACCTTTTTATGCTGGAAAATAGAAACGTCTAACCTGAAGATGGAAAGAAGGTGCCATGCAGCATGACAGCTGTTAGTTTGGAAAAGAGAATAGAGTAGGAAAAGGAAAGGAAATCTCAATAAGAGCATCAGAAAGAAATGCACCCTGGAGGCTGGCACAAAGACTGGTCCCTAGCAGAGCTTAAGCTTGCACTCTGCTCAGTCCTTGCTCTCTTTGCTGGCACTACGGCAGAGTTGTTCCTGGCCACCAGAGGAGTGATGTGGGGTGTTTTTATTTCCCAGCTCTCCAGCAATACCATGAAGATGGGAGGAAAGTGTCCAGACTTGCCTCACTAAAATCAGAGGGTAAGAAAGAAAGCAATGTCCAAAATACCTGTACATCACTGCTTTCTTTTTAGGTGTTAGCTTGGAGGAAATTGTGCCTAGACTGCTTCACGACCAGATTTACAGCCCCTGTGTCGGACAGGGGCCCCTCTCAGTACAGGCAGAACTCTTCCAGTTTTATTCCAGTATTAGAAACATGCAGCTAGAACAATCCATGTCAGCTAAACAAAAAATTGATTAAGAGATTGAAATGCATTTATCACACATAAGGTTCCGATTCTTCTGCATAGGAAGAAAATAACACACATTTAATTGCAGCAGCCAAAGACATCCAGGCACCGCTGCTTTAACCTGTCATGTGTTTGGGGCAGCTCTTCCACTGTCTCTGGCTGTCTCTCCTAAATAAAAGACAGCTAAGAGAGAGAGACTCTATCTTGCCTCTGCAGTTTTTCTGCTGTGAGGAAGATGCTCCCAAAAAAGTGTGCCAGCACTCTGGAAGAAGCTAGCAGATAGACCCTAGTACATTACCCCAAAAAACACAGACAACACCTTTGTTGTGGCTTTCTGCTTTTCCTCTGATGTCCCAGGGGACTACTTTGCTGTTATTTCCACCTAAACTGTAAATGGTATTCCTACTTAATTACTGGGCTGTTTATCCACTAATATAACCAAACTGCTCCAACTCTCAGATTGAATGCCGTATATTTGCTTCCTGATGCTGCTGCTGATCTACTCATTTCAGGACATTGGTTGTTTTAATGCCTGTGTGGGTTCTGTATTCCCACTGTGCGCACTTTGTTAATGGAAGAACTGGCATTTGTTTTTGTCCCTGAGAAAGATCATAACTCATGAATCGCAGGAATAATTAAGACAAAATAAAGTATCTTTCCCGTAACACAGATGGTAAAGGTCCCTAAACTTATTAAAATATATTATCTATAAAAAAGTGATGTTTCATGAAGCAACTACTCATAAAGCTGATTTTTTGCAATTTTTTTTATTTGCAAGAGAAGTATTTGTTATAAAAATGTCATTCATCCCTGAAAGTATTTTTATTCATTTAGGATTTGAGAAGTTACTTTCCAAGTGGCTTTTTTGCAATGTCAGAAGACAAAAAGGAAACATCAGTTACTAATGGATTGAGATAACATTATGCTGGAATCAAAGTATGTTTATGTCACATTTCAGAGTAAAGTTTTCAGACAGATATTGACATAACTTCAAACAAAATACCAACAGTCATTGTGTGGCTCTCAGCCTTAAAACATACTTGCCAGAAGACAAACAGCAAAAAACTAAAAGGTGAATAAAAAAAAAAATTTGAGGTGCATGAAAACCAAAGTATAGTAGCGATGTTTCAGAAAGAAAAAAGATCAGCAGCGTAAGGAAACACTAGTTCACTATTTTAATCATGTGCTATCTTGGCAATTATGCTGTAATATCTGTTGCATGTACAAAGAATTCAGCATGATTAGTCTTTGGCCCTGACACCCATAAAAGTGAATGCATTTATTCATTGATTTGAAGTTAAACAAATGTTTAACATCTTTGCTGGAACAAACCTTTTAAGGTAGATCTCGGTTTCAATGACATGAGCAAGAACTTTGCATTTTACTTCAAAAATAAGGAAATCTATTCATCCTGCTGGTAACCACATTTTGAAGCGAAGCCACTTTTATTAATCCTGCTCTCATATTTCTGTTTTTACATTTCCCTTCATCTCCACCTGAGCCACCTGCCTTTTTTGTCTGATGAATGTTTCTCTGATCCAGGGTTCTTCTACAGCTGCCAAAGCTCTCCCTACGTGGGATTTTTAAATGCATCTATTTAAATTTCTGGAAATCTCTGTACAGGGATATTTCTCTCAAGTCTGTTACCTTTGGTATCATTTAAGGTAATGTCAAATACTGCTTAAAAAAAAATAAAAACTCATACAAACAAATTGTCTTCTCATGGTATCACTGAGGAAGCTGTCTTTGAAACATATTTGTGCCAAGGTGTATTTTCAAAAAATCAAAAATCTGCAGATCACATAAATAATAAATAACAGAAGATACATTCTTTGAATTTAAATCCTAAAACAATACACAGAAAAATAAGTCAGAAAAAATAATAATTTCAAAGAGAACTTGGGGCTAAATTTATCTTTGTATTGTATACAGATCTTACACTTTACATAGCAAGCTAGGGGCTGGGTTTTTTTGTTGTTGTTGTTGTTTGGTTTGGTTTGGTTTTTGTTGGGTTTCTTGTTGGGTTTGTTGGCTCGTTTGTGTTTGGAGTTTCAGGTGGGATGGTTGGCTGGTTGGTTGGCTACCTTGCCTGGTTTTGCATAGCTTCAACTGCATACTAAATACAAAAACCACTGTCCTTTTACAAAGCATGTTACCATTCCTTCAGGGGGACTAAAATAAGATATGAGCTACACTGTGAGCATTGTTTAGGCCACAGATTACAACAAACAGAAAAGCATGTGCTCACTGAAGTCTGCTTCCAGGAGAGTCAAAAGCAGCTCAGTAGTGAGGGGAACGTACCTTTCATTATAATGGTGCAGGTTGGAAAAGACCTTTGTAAAACATCTTGTACAAGTTCCCAAACAAAGCAAACCCAACAAAAACATAAGCTCAGGACTGAGTCAAACTCTGAATTAATTCATTAATAAAACAACTCATGGACATACCCTGCAACTCCCTTCACTGCTTTAATATTTTCATGGCAAAGTTTTCCTAACATCTCACTGGAATTTTTCTTGCTGCAGAATAAGGATGTTGCCTGTCATCCTACCACATCTCTGAGAACAGCCTGCCTCTCTCTTATCTGCAGATAGCAGTGAGATTGTTAAGACAGCAATAAAAGTCTAGCATTAGACTTCCCCTTAAGTTTTATGCTGTGTGGAAGAAGTATCTATCAAAATGGCACAATCAATTTTAAGAATAAATTGGGCAGGAGTAAAATGTAAAACGTACAGAAAGGAAAGATTGAGCCAAAGATAGAATGCACAAAGCAGGGAATATTTTCCCTGAATATCACCTTTATATTCAAAAACTAAGCAGCTGAGAAAGAGGTTGTAGGGAGGTGTATCTGCTGGTGGACAGTCGTCAGAGGGCTGTCAAACAAAGAGCAAAGATCAAATGGGAAAGCACAGATAGCATATGCCCATAGCAGATGAAGCAGTTTCTAATGGTTTCACAGAAGCTGGAGGATTTGAGTCTTGTAAAGATGCAAATGCATCAGTCATGCCCAGAGGAATTAGGTGTTCCACACATGGATTTAAGACCTTCTATCCCCAGTGCATATGAAAGTATGCCAGGTGTGTTGTGCTAAGTTCATTTTCCTGAGTAAAGGTGTTCCATTCTATGGCTACTGTAGACATGCTCTCTACCTCTGAGGAGTGAGACCTTTGCCATATAACAGAATTTTATACCCTTATAAATGTAAAAAAAAAACCAAACCAAACCAAACAAAAAACAACAAACCCCCCCCCCCGAAAAAAAAACAAACAAAAAAAAAAAAA
>VYXD01012653.1:376502-403649 GCA_013397195.1 Hylia prasina
ACTGATTATTTAAATAAATAAATAAATAAATAAATAAATAAATATGTTTCACCTTTTTGTTAAAAAAAACCTCAAAGATACAAGTATTGAATTTAAGCAAGGAATATTTATATGCCCAACACAAAAAAAAATGCAACGTCTAACAACAGAAAGAGGATATGAATATGCTACTTTTGATCTCAGAAGGACTAAGAAAAAGTTTAGTTTACATGAAGCTTCTTGTCAAATGGACTTTTCTTATCCTAGTTTTCATGGACTAGCAGATGGCGGTCAGAAGACCTGAGGTAGACTTTTGTGGAACTGAGCTGCAGATGAGAGAGAAAGCATGTTTTCTTATAGAACACAGCCTGGTAAGATGGGTAGGTCTGCACAGAGTCTCCAACAGCTCAGAGTGAGCATTCATGCACTTGTATTGTTTAAGTCTTATAAAAGTCTTAGGAAAAGTCTTAAAAACTTTAAACATTGCTTTGTTACATGCATTCAATACTAATATTTGTCATTGGTATTTTCTAATTTCTATTTCTTCCTTTTTACATGACTTTTTTTGTGTTTCTGATCACTTGCTCTCTCTCAATGTAGTCCTCTATGATTATTCCAGTTACTGAATTACAGTAATTGAATTATTTTTCTGGTACAATTTTATTTGGTAAAACACAGCATTTTCAAGCTGATTTTATTATTTGAAACTTGTGATTATTTTCCCTGTTAAGATAGTCTAAAATTGCATGGGGGTCACAAATCACACCAATACATAATACAGCACCAAATTTCAGGAGGTTTTCTCTGAGAGACCATCTTTGCTAACTGCCCTCTGCATCACCAGATTTCTTAAAACCATACTTCCAGTGAATAGGGAAGCACATGAAATTCAGGCAAGTGTTACTGCAGATCCAGATGCCAATAAAACAAGAATGATGAAGTGCTCACCAAGATAGAAGGCATGAGGTTAAGTGCACAATATAACCACATTCCTCTTGAATTGCAACAAACACTTGAAGATTGCTTTGCCTTCTTTTTCAAGCTTGACTCTTTAATTTGTTATCCTCTTCACTACATCTTTCTTGCTCCCTTCTTCATTTTCTCCCTGCCTCTGTGTTGTGCTGACTGGGCACTGCTCTGTTCAACACATGATGCCAGCAGTGCAACACTGATTATAAACATTGATTATGGTGGATGTCAGAGAGAATCCCAATGCAGCATTAATCCTAAAAGCCACCAAAGGGAGGAGAAAGACAGTGAAACTGGAAAAAAACCTGACCAAATTTCAATGACTGCTGGTAATGTCACAGTTTTCACTTGCTGGTAATGTCACAGTTTTCACTTATGCCCAAAAACTTAGCTGTTTTCAAATTAGGATATTTCCTCATGTTAAAATCTGTGCTATCTCAGATCAGTTTAGATAGAATGAATGATAAGGAATGGCAAAAAAATAATTTTGAGAGTTCTCATTAACTTGCTGCTAGAAGCGAGTGAGCTGCACTCCCCTTTCTATTGGGGAGTTTTAAGGATGGGTATATAGATCTGCAACCAGGGTTGTGTTGGCTGAAGAGCTCTCCTGACAGCAGACAGGGCTGGCTCAAGATTTTGCTAGTGAAGCTACAGCAGAATTTGTCTCTGCTAATGCATGTCTCTACATTCCTCTGTTACAGGAACTACTTTGCTCCTCTACCTGTGGAGAATAATTATTAATGAAGCTGCCCTTTCTACCATGAACTACCTTCAGGTTTTCGGTGCTTTTACCCGGATATCCTGGATAATGCTCACATAAAATCCCATTACGAGCTGTCTTATCAGTGTAAGACATTATGGAAGGGGTCAATTCCATGATTGAGTTGCAGCAGCGTGAATTCCCTACCAGCCTTGCTAGTGCAATAAGCTCTGTGCTGGCTCTTCGCCCACTGCAACTGTGAGGTAATTTAAATCTCTTCCATTTAAATTTAAGAAAAGGACTTTCACCTTACTTTGCCAAAAGCTAGAGGCAAGCACACAGCCTGGTACTCCAGTTGAGCTGATACGCAGGAACTTGATATTATGTTTGCAATTGTGAGAGAAGTCAATGAACTGACATTTATCATGCACAGGAAGGATGAATTTGCTTATCATTCTGTAGCAAAGAGCAGCATTTGACACTGGGAGTGATTCCTTCTCAGCCTCTTCCCTACACCAAGGAAGGACAAGTCCTACTGCCATATCCACATATTTGCAGGGATGCAGCATCAAGACCCTTAATTCTTTACCTTTCTTCAGCTCCAGGAATAAAGAAAAGATACATTCCACCAAGCAGTAGTGAGGGAAAGTGAATAAAAGCAAGATGTAATTTGGGGTTTTTCTCATCTATTTTCCTGGAGATATAGTTAAAATAGTAGATTCACTTTATTAAAAAAAACAGTACCATATATAGGGCCTAATGTGCCCCTTATATTATAAAATAAGGACTAGACCAATATTGAGAGCAATGTTTCAATATGAGAGATGTCCAATTCATCTTTTGTGGTTTTACTTATGTCTTCCTTCTCTTTTACATTTTGCTTCACTTCTATACATAAGAAAAACTCAATTTACTGGTGATTCAACAGGGAGCCAATTTTCTAGTTAGTAGAACTTTTAAACTCAGTTATGATGACATTTCTGTAGTTTTACTACAAGCTACTCTGTATGCCATGCCACTGGAGACAGCCTCTCAACCTTCCCAAAATATTTCTCCTCTTCCATTCATAAGAATTAGGAAAAAAAGGAAAGAACCTAAAACCAAGAGGAAAAAACCAAAACAAAAAAACCCAAACAAACAAACAAACAAAAAACCCAAACAACAAATAAATAATAATTAAAAATAATAATAAAAAAAAAAAAAAAAAAAGCCAAAACCAAAACCCAACGTAATCAAAATCAGCAACAGGGAGACATAAAATTCCAACCAAGTCATGCATTTCAGAAAAGGTCTTGGCTGCTTCTTTCCATCCATCTCCTTGACTTTATCATTGCCATAATCAAGACCCTCACCACCTAGCTTCACAGACAATTATGAAGATGTGGTGCAGGAATGAAATATGATCACAAAATCAGAACAAAATCAGAACAAAAATCAGCCTTTGGGCAGAGGAGACTTGTGGCTCAGAAGTGGTCCAAGGCCACGCTGAACTTCAGCTACAGTACCCCAGCCCCGTTGTGAAACATCGTTCTACTGTTTCAGATGTCCATTTCACAAAGAAATTCATGACTTGCAAATAAACTTGTACTTAGAGATTCTGTTCACCAGAAGTTAGAGTTCTGGCAAACAAAGAACTTCTAGAGAGCAAGAGGAAATGTAAATTCCTGCTGGTTTTCACCTCATTATGCTCTCTGTGGGTTTGTGCAGTTAGTTTAAATCTGTGTAAAGGGTAACATGTCTGTTCACGTTAGCAGACTTTTGCAATCCTTTCCCTTTTTTGTGAGGAAATCTTCATCTAAAAGAAGAGAAAATGGAGCAATGAGAGCTAAAGAATAACAGTGGGAAAGAGGAGAAGAAAAGGAAAAACTAGGAAAGCAAAGTAAAGCCAGAAAAATCCTATCAAAAGAGGGTAAAATATAGTTGCCACAACCTCCCAGAGAAAACTGGCAAAGCACTGAGCTTCAGGGTGTGCTGCACAAGAGTAGAAAGAGAAGACTGGAAAAAATTACTGAGTGAATAGAGCAAGGAGAGAGTGTGTGAAGGAGAGTAATAGAGTATGCCCTTTAACTGTACATCTCCAATTCCCTCACATAAAGAGATAACCATTATTGCTAGCTAGACACAGGAAGAAGCAAAACCTCAAAGGATAAGATATGTGAATGAATAAAATAATAGAGTAGATTAAATGAGATGTTTGGATATGCAAGATAAAGGAAGGACATGGGAAAGGCTGCAGGGAAAAATAAGGCAAAGGAAATAGAATGCAGCAATAGAAGAAGAACAGATTAAAAAGGGTAGAAAAAGGGCTGAGCAGAAATGGATAGGAAAGTGGGCAGAGAGAGATGTGCAGGAAAATGAACAGGAAGGAGAAAAATCAAATTTAAAGTGAGGTGAAACGGACAGCCTCTCAGAAAGTTTATGGTGGGTCATTTATTTCAGTCATTTTCTGATCAAGATCTAGGTCAACAACCATAGGGTCCTGAAGAGAGATATCAATAAATGAAGTGAAAAAGGAAGAACCAAAGTTTCCATAGTGCCCAGGGAGCAACAGGACAGTCATCTTTTAGCTGTAACAGCCATGTAGACTTCATGCCAGCTTACACCACCAACAAAGAATGCTGTGCTTTAAAATGTGTAGACTTCCAACGAGGTAAGCCACATATTCACTTACCTCTGGACATCACATCAGACACCCTGGAGTGCCACTTCAGGATGTAAAGGAAACTGGATATCAGCTCCCCTCTTATAAATCAAAATGTAGCAGGTTCAGCACTCTTTCACACATTGGTCAGCTCCTATGTAGCTGAAGAGAAAGATTGGGGTTGCTCCAAATCCACAGGGTCTTCTTCAAACAGAAAAAGCCCTATTTGTGTGGCATGCAAAATCCCTCATGTCTCAAGCTCTCTGATCTAATTGTGCAGCTCAGTTACAGTCTCAAGTAGTAGAAAAGAGTTTAATCTTTAATTTGAATTTACTGAGTTGTGAAACATTAAATACTTTCCTTTACATCAATTTCAAAACTCTCTGTGCACTGTACTTTTGCTGCTTTGTGTCCGCAGATTTCTTTAAAAGGAGACTACTCAATCAGTTTGCCGCTTTGACCAGTGTTTGGATTATCTTATCATCATTATTTTTTAACCTTGTCTGACCATACATTTATTTTAGATTAGGACATCAAAAATATTCCTCCCCCCACCTCCCTGTCCCCACAAATCCAATTTGAACTTTCAGTGACTTTGATTTTTTCCTCCTTTCCCAAGGAGAGAATTAGTGTAAAACAAGGAGGAAATGAATAGGCTAGTAGTATTGGAGAAGATGAGCAAGAGATCAAGAGGTTACCTCCAGTTTGTAGCCAAGGATCTGTTGAACACGAAGCTGGTCATGGCCCATACTGGGAGAAAGGCAGACACTTGACAATGACAAGTAGGACTGGCATATTTTATGACAGATTTAAGGCCCTGGAACTAGAAGAACAGCCAATGGATAAGATGGATTAAAGTCTTGGGATAAAGGGCCCACTTAGGGCAACACAATCTGCCTCCTCCTTCACGAGCTCTGTTAGCAGCAAAGGAAGGGTAGTTAGAGGTGGCTCCCTTCTAATGAGCCCAGTATGCAAACCAGGCCCGACCAACAGGAAAACCTTCTCTCTCCCTGGGGCTCTGGTGAAAGATATTATTAGAAAGCTCTCCAGCCTAGTAAGGCCCTCTGATTATTATCTGTTATTAGTTCTTCTAGTCAGTGGTGATAAGTCAACAAAGAGAAGGCCAAGGGCAATCAAACTGGATATCAGGGCCTTAGGATGATTGGTTGAAGGATCAGGAGCACAGGTAGTGTTTTCCCTGACTGTTCCAGTAGTAAGGAATAATGTTGAAAGGAACAGATAGATCCATCAGGTCAATGTGTGGCTCTGAGCTTAGTGTCACTGGAAAAATTTGGGGGTTTTTGACCATAAGGTAAGCGATACAACAGTTGGTTTAATAATACCTGATGGGACGAACCTATCTCAGAAGGGAGAAAGCACAGGAGTTACCTGGGCTGATTGACAAAGTTTTAACTAGATTTGAAGGGGGGAGGGACAAACCCATGCTTTCCAGAGCAGTGGGAAATTGTACCAAAACTTGAAAGAGGAAGTGCCAGTGGGATCCCTCAGGCTGTTCTGCAAGGCATCAGGTACAACAGGCCACACCTGAAATGTTTCTACATCAACACACACAGTGTGAGGAACAAAGAGGAGCTTGAGACTTTGGCATGGTCCAAGAGATTTTGGAATAAATGAAACCTGGTGGGTTGAATCCCTTGACTGGAGCGCCATGCTGGATGGCCACAAGCTCTCCAGGAGGCACAGGCAGGGCAGGAATGTAGCCTGAAGTCAGTGATGGCAGGCTGACAACCTCTGAGTGAGGATTAAGGGACAAAAAAGATAATGTGGATGTTGTTGTAGGAGTCTACTGTAGGCCACCTAGCCAGAGAATTACTCTTTGAGGAACTAAGGGACACCTTCAGAACAACAACCCTTGTCCTTACAGGAACATCAACTTGTCAGATGCAAACTGGCAGCATCACACAGCTGGCACAGATAGCACCAGAATAGTCCTAAAACATCTGGATGAAAACCTCAAGGTATAACTACTAAGGGAGCCAACCAGGAAAGGTACCTTCCTTGGTTTGTAGCTTGCTTTGAGACAGACTCTTGTGTGAAGGCTGGTGGCCACCTTGGCCACAGGAACTATGAGGCAATCAAGTTTAAAATCTCTGTTGTCATGTTGAGATTCTTGGGACTGTCCTGTACCAATCCAGGAGCTGGCCTCTGATGATCATTGTGGGTCCCTCCCAATGCAGGATATTCTGTGATTCTATGATAAATATATATATATACCCACACTATACACTTATATAGCTGTAATGTGTATTATATATCATACATTACATAAAATATATCTATGTACAATGCATGTATATTTTATGTTTCAGAGAGGGACAATAAAGGTGATGAAGGGGCTGGAGCACAAGTCTTATGAGGAGCAGATGAGGCAACTGGGGTTATTTAACCTGGAGAAAAGGAGGGTCAGGGGAAACCTTATTTTTTGCTATAACTGCCTGAAAGGTTGAGGTGGGTGTGAGTCTCTCCTACCAGGTAATATGTGACAAGGCCAAGAGGAAATGGCCTCAAGTTTTGACATGGAGTTTTAGATTAGATTTTAGGAAAAAATTCATAATTGAAAGGGTTATCAAGTACTATAACTGACTTCCCAGGGAGGTGGTGAAGCTGGCATCCCTGAAAGTATTCAAGAAACCTGTGCATATGGCACTTGAGGACATGGTGATGGGCTAGGGTGTTGTTTGGACTTGATTATCTAACCTTAACCTTTTAATGATTCTACAGAACTGACCACGTACATTTATGACTTACTCCTCAGATTGCTCCACTGCCACTTTTGCATACCTTCCTTGTTCATTGGAGAGTTGCACTGAATAATCTGATGATCTGAGAACACATCACCACCAGGCCAGCAGGCACTGGATTTTTGGGGACAATTAATCAAAATGCCCTGGAGTTCCAAAACTGCTTTGAAGTTGAGCAGTAGGAACTTGCTTGAGTTAGAGGGAGATCGAAATAGCTACTCCCATATCCAAAGTAAACAGAACTTTATTTTTAATTTTAGAGATTTTATGGAGCAAGGCTTCTCTCCCAAAGGTAGGAGTGTGGACAAAGTTTTTCCACATTCTACTTATCATTTCTGCATGTCAGATCTTTAAAAAACTTCTAATCAACTTGCTTTTTATTTCCAGTCATCAGCTGTGGCATCACAAACCTCCCCTGACAGTTACTAGTTACTGATCTTCTTTCCATCTCTGCTCCAACAGTGCCGAATTTTTTCACAGAGCAAAGTCAAACCTAATGTTGCACACGTGTTGCTGCCATGATATTTAGGCTATGTGATGGTGCTTCTTTGTAGATTTCAGCACTCTAGACCTAACACCCTAAAAAAATTTAGAAGACCCCTAAGAAAATTTCTAGAAATAAGGTAACTAAAAGACAGTAAGGTTTATATGTTTTGTTACTTCAGTCTATAACTAGATTATTTCCTTAACTAACCCCTCCTATTCTTCTTTATTGTGTCAGTCTTGGCAGAGGTAGAAATCCAATATATATTTATCATTCTGCTATCTGTACAACAGTTTCCATTTCTCTTACTCACTGCAAATGCCTGATGTTTGTACACAGGGAGAAAAGAGATTGAAACTCTTAAGAAATGAATGCTTTTATCCTTAACAGCAACATTCATTTACTGCAGAATTGAATTTGTGCCTACGCTATGACCATTCCTGTTCTTAGGTCAACACATTGGCAAAAACATTCTGTCCTTGAAGAAGAGAATTCTGTCCTTGAAGACCTGAAACTGAGCACCTGAAGTTGGGAGCAGGTGGTCCTGCCCTTCTTGCTGTTGTTCCTGCAGTGGCAAACCCTGCCACACAGCCAGGGCTGATGTAACAAAGAGGGATGACTGAGGAGAGTGATGGTGAACAGAAATTGCAGATGGCTGGCTAGCTTAAGCTCTCTTCCAAGGACTTTTTCACCTGGTCCAAGGCAGCTCCTTGAATTATATTTTTTAATAAGTTCAGCAGGACCATATGCCTCAAAGAAGGCACCACTCCCATCTAATCACAAAACACAGAGCTTTTTATTGTTTGGTTTTACTGTCCAGGAGAAACCCAGGACTGTTCACAGCTGGGGCCTGTGATGAGGGCGATAATATTAATTAACTTCCCCCCAAAGAACATAAGTAGGCTCAATTAACTTGTGCTTGAAATCACTTTGAAACTCTCACATAAAAGTAACAGTGTTCTCTATCAGTTATTCCAAATCAGTTACTCCAATTTAATCGCATTCTTCTTATTATTCTTATGTTTATCTTTTGTAAAAAAAAAAAAAAAAAAGAGCTAATGAAATGGATCCTTATAAATTCATTAAATCCATTTTTAAAATCCCAAGAAAATTTCTGAAGATCTGTACACCACAGATGGTACAAAGCTTAAAAAATTAAAATAAAATCAATGAAATATTGAAAAAAGGACAAAAAACTAGGACTATGTAATTGAATCAATCCTTCAGAAAACCTAAAAATCCTGAATATAATCTAATAAACAAAAGTTTTCAATTATTTTAAAAACACTGGTTTTGTTTTTGTTGGTTTTTGTTTTAGTTTGGTTTGGTTGGTTGGTTGTGCATACTAATCTATTCAGTAAACCACATATACAGTTCTACATATATTCTGTTGCTAAACAAGATAATAAAGTAATAAGACAGTAAGTAATAATTTCTACAGTAGTGATCTTTAAAAGGCTATATTAAATAGTAATCTTCGTCCATGGGCTGGAAAAATATCCGTCTCGCTCAGCTGGACCAAAACTACAAAAGAAAGAATATGAATTGTTCATCTCCTTTAATTATCTCTAACAACAGTTCCCTACTTCATTATGTTAGCTAAATGACTACCTGGATTTATATACTGTTTACATAACAAGAATGTTGGAGAAGACCCTCATGACAGTACACAGCACAAACATTTTTTCAAAATTGTAACAAAGTTTAGACACCAGTTCTTACAGATTTTGCAGGCTGGTTTTGAACACCTCTCTGGCAATACAGGACTGCTTAGCTTGCTTCCCACTTAACACATGCAAATATAGACGTACACAAAGATGAGTGCATTTTTAATTTTTAAATACAGAGGCAGGGATTCACTTGTGTCTTACCACACACCCCTTATTCACTGGGAGCAGTAGTCTGTGGGAAATATCAAAGCAATAAATAAATCACAGTGCTCCCACTGAACAGCTTCACCTTCAGTAGCCTTCCTGAGGACAGAGTTGAGGAAAAGGATT
This sequence comes from Hylia prasina, assembly GCA_013397195.1. Lineage (NCBI taxonomy): Eukaryota > Metazoa > Chordata > Aves > Passeriformes > Sylviidae > Hylia > Hylia prasina. The sequence continues at coordinate 386,038 of VYXD01012653.1, forward strand.
AGCTGCAGACATCAAAAGGATGAGGTATATCTTTGAAATCCCTTCACAGTCCAGTATTTTGTTTATGACCAAAGCCTCTGAGCTGCATGTGAAAGACAGTTTCCATGGATATTTAAATGACACTTTTATCAGGCATATCAGAACAACACACTTTGATATTTCAAAGACTTGCAAGGTCACCTCTGAGCCATCCTCAAATTCATTTCTGTCAAGCAATCAACATTTCTTGTAAGCAACAAACAGTGCTTGTGGCTTGTCAGTGTGACCAAATTGGAAAAGAATTGAAAATGTGGAGTACTGAAGCAGAGAAGATTAACCACACCAGCAACCTGTGACAGAAAACCAAATACCTGTTCTTTCCTACTCTCCTGCTCCTCCACACTGCTTTGTTCTCCCTACACTGCAGAACAAGCCACAGGTATTTTTGTGATGTACAATGATTCATCTCTGAACTGAAGTACAAGACCAAAGCACTGACTCTGTGAACATGTCCATCTACCTCTCCTACACTGATGTGCCACTAAAATAAATAGGATGGCTCACTTTGTAAATCAGACATGTTTGATGAATTGAGTCTTTTCCTTGTTCGTGACATATTTTATGGGAGAATCATTTCAAGGCCAGCAAATTATGAAATCTTGGGACTTCAGTTCAAGTTGTCTGTCACCACATGCAAAAAAAAAAAGAAGAAAATCAGCTGTAGCAAAAGCCGAAATAAAATTATTGGGAAGAAATTAACAGCAATGAAAATGCTTTTTAAATTAATGCTTCAATTTTGAAATAGCTATTATAAACATTTGTGCTTGCTATGGCTTGCAGTTAAATTTTAAAAATAGCACTTAAATATGCATGTTAATAACATCCAGAAGGCATTTCTTTCAAGCCTGTTTGGGCTGTTGAAGGCTTTAATTTAACCACAGCATTCATTTATGTCTAGCAGTTAGAATTTTCTTTTAAGCTCAAAGGAGCCGAGAGTTGTAACTATGATCTAATTGGTAAGGAATGAAGAATGTTTTTCATGTTTTATAGACAGCATGAATCCTGATCATTTTACTGCAGTAAATTATAGAGTGTTCTGCTCACTGTGTCTCCCTCTGGAAGTATGGGCCTATATCTCATTAAACTATAAAAATAACTTGCAGTGTTCGGCACTCCTCGAAGGCTGTCCTGCCAAGTATGTTATTTTTATATCACTAATGCATGCCAGAGAGCAGTCCAGAGAAAGTTAGTTTTTTTACAGCCTAAAACTAAATTAATTTATAGCTACATCCACATGTCAGAGGGGACACATAAGGAACCTAAACTGCTATACAAAACAATAATTTATTATTGATTTTCAGCTCCTTTTTAAAAGCAGCTGCAATTTATGGGCTTCTCAGTTCTTTCCTCTCTGGCATAAATGATCTGAACAATGCTAGCAATGAAGCAAAGCAGCTCCTGTGGGTATGGCAAATGACATAAAAGTCAGATATGCTTTACCTCTTTTTGGCTTATGACAAATGGTCCATCATTGAAATGAGAAAAAAAAAATGATCAGAGGTGGAATGTAATGCTTTTTTGTGTTTTAAATTTTCTTTTTTGTAAAAGATGTGTGAGATTAGGCAAGATATCACATGAATTGTTTGACTTTAAAATACAAGCTAGCATTTCACACATTTTTAAGGCTATGTAATTGTCATTTGGTTGCACATTCTAGCTGAATTTAGCTGCAGTAAAGGCAGTACACTAAAAATGATAAATTATATATGCTTAATCCTATGGTAATACCTTGGGGTTGTGTTTAAAAAAAATAAATCTAAAAGTCAGATGTTACAGAATTGCTACTGCAGCCACTGGAGTCTAAATTGCCAACACTTTAAAGCAAGGGTAGAGTGGATTGGAAAAGAAAAAAGCAACTCAAGAGCCAATGTAGGAATGAGCACAGCACTAAGAGCACTCTTCAAGGAGCACAGCAGTAAGATAAGAGTGGTAATCTCTTTTCTGCAAGCAGCACAGTGATTAAGCACAGATATCTTCTTTCAGAGCAAAAAGCCTATGAAATTGTTCACATCTTAAGAGTATACAGGAGTACACTAAAAATTACAGCAATAATTCTGAAAACACAGGCATATTTGTTATTTCTTCTTTCTATGAAGGAAAATAAAATTACTCTGTTGCTAGGAAATTTAGCCCAAGGTTTTGTTGCCAGTGCCATAGTTCCTTCCCTTCGAGTCTTAACTCCAAGGTCCTGGCCTGGCCTCTTGGCCACAGTTCTTCTGTGAGCAGGATTTTTTTTAGCCAGTGTCGCTAGAGAGGAAAACAGGCAAATGTCACAGACTGACATGTGAAACCCTTTGTGTTTTGCTCATTGGTGATTACTGACACGCACACCCTTCACTGGAACTGCAGGTTACAGCAGGTCTTGGTCCCTTTGGAAACAATTCTCAGAGCTAAAGGACATGCATCTTTCACCCTGGTGTCTGACCATGACAAGGAACACAAGGGAAAGTCATCCGGTTACACCAGACAGGAAGCCAGATTCAAAGTAAGTACTTCCATTCTCAGGTCATGGGTTTCAACACACAGGCTTCTGGACCAGATTTCCATGCATATCCTTGCAAAACAAACCAAAGAAGATGAGAAGAATAAAACGAAAATGACAAAAACTCCCTCATGTCTGCCAATACTATCCATCTTGCACACAGAAATGGAAAAGTTCTGAAATGAAAAGCAAAGAATGATAAAATTATTACTTCACAGGAATATTTATACCCATAAAGAATAATGGAAACATGGAAGTAGAATCAGAGAGGGTGCTGAATGACAAAGATCTTGATTTATTAGATGTAACAGAATATGTCTGGAGCAATTGCCTCCCAATTAGGATCATTAAATCTACATTTGGAAAAAAATAGAAAAAGAAGCAGTATGGTCTAACAGACACCCTATACATTTTAGAGAGCTGCTAGGATCACCGTGAGAAGTCTTCCTTCAAAAACAGAAGGACTAGGAATAAAGAATCACAGACATTTGCTACTGACCAAAGGCACATGAGAACAACCCCTAGGGCAATGTGCAGGCTGCTCTCACCTACCAGCCACTATGCTACAGGACAAATTTCACTACCTGCCCTCCTAGATGGAATTACAAACTGGGAATCAAACCCTGCTCTGCTTCTCTCCCTGATCTGGCCTCTAACATAGCACATGGATAACTCTGTGCATAATTTTCTGTAATCTACAAAAAAAAAACCCCAACCAAAAAATTAACCAACCAAATAAAAGCAAACAGATAAACAAAAACTAAGCGAAGCCCCAAGCAAACAAAAACCAACCAAACAAACTGCAAAACTGGGCAACAGAGGAGATGGGAGAAATATGGTGAGACAACAGTTTTGTGGTATATAAATAGCTGGATTTTCAATAATCGCTGTACGATTCACTGTAAGAGAAGCTGATCAGAAATGTAACCCTTTGCTCACACACAGCTAGTAAGAAATTAGTCCAAACTTCGGGAATTTGCAGGGTAGAGAGGAGGAACATCATTAGGAAATGTATTCAAGCACAGTGCAGGGGTTCAAACAGTCTGTACAGTGTCTCATGGTTCAAAAAGAAGTTAAAAGTAGCATCCTCCACAGGGTAGCGCTCAGGCAGCAGCTGACACACATTCACCACATAGTCACAGATGTACATTTTCTCAAGACAGGTTTCAGACTTCTAACACAGAGTCTCTCATCCCAGAGATGTACAAAAAATACTCCCTTAAAATTGTCAAATTTGTGAAAAGTTGTGAAAGTTTGCATCCCATATATAAACAGATTTACAGGAGTGGCACCCAATCACATATAAAATTTATGGTGACTGTAAGTACCTGAAGTGCATAAGTACCAATATGAGAAATGAGAAAGTATATTTAAATTTTTAGAAACCTGATTAATATTGTCTCAGCATTACCAAAAGTAACCACTAGGCATGATCCCATATATTTATGGTTTACAAAACTGCAATTTACTCAAATTGGAAAGGGTAAAGATACAGTATTTCATAAAAAATGTATAGATGCTGCCACTCAAATATTTTTAGTGCTCTAACTTTTAGTGCTCCAATTTTGTATTAAATTTTTTTAAGTTTATGTGTTTGTAACCTATCAGAAAATTCGGCGTGAATGAGGCTGACATAAGTCCTGCTCCAGCTGAGCTAAATGCCTGTTGGATTTTAATGGGACAAATTGTCTCTTTTAATGTGTTTTTGCAAAAACTGATTAAAGTATGCTATAATTGAATTCTATATTAAGTTATTATTTAGAATTACATATTGTGTTATTAGCCTTAGATTCCTGCATAAACACCACAAATTACAAACATTTTAAATAACATCATTCAGAGCAGAAATAGGTAAGTTACATAAAATTGACTTTGTGTTATTTGAAAGTGAAAGTAGGGGACATGTCATCTCATACATACACACATACATTCAGACACAGACATAATTTTTATTTTACATTTTTCCTTTTCGATTGATGTAGATGAACCTGATACTCAAGAAGCAAGGCCAAAGTTCTCCATCAAAGACACATTGTTATTTTTACATACATTATCATTGTTAAAGATCAGTTTTCCACAGCTCCAAAATTCTCCCCAGTGGGCAGTAGTCCATCTTACTGAACTACCTACCCATAATTCAACCCAGTTTCATGCAATTTTCTTTCTATGCTGGTGAAAGTCCATCTCTGAGCTGCAATGGAGACTGTCTTCCATAGCCTCCAGGGAGGCAGGTAATTTTGTTGGCTCCTTCCATTCCATTCATCTTCTATTAAATAAAGAAGTGATTGCCTTTTCCCTAATGCTGCCTGCTTTCAGAAATCCAAATATCCATTCAGTGGAAAGCACTAAATTAATACAAATACTTAAATGCCAGAGTAGAAAGCTATTCATTCCCATGCAAACTCAGAATCAGCCTTCACAGTTGTAACTATTGACATCTTTTTCAGCCACAGGACTAGGTCTCCAGAAGCCGAATTCTAGTATTTAAATCTTGTGAGAAAAATCTGTAGCCAGAGTGAAACTGAACTAATGTTCTTCAAGGAACTCAGCTTTTCTTAATGGATGCACCCCAGTTTACATAAAAATGTATAAGAAAATGAGCTTGTCCAAGATCTCTTTTTATTTTCTAATACTGAAAATAACATTTAATTCACTGCAGAACAGAGAATTATTCCAACTCGGGTCATTTTGAGCTTTTAAGCAATCATTATCAACCACTGCCAGAGTATGAACAGTCTGAATGGATTTATTCATATTTACAAGTTATTCAATTCTGCTTTGACATACTGGTTTGACATGGAGAAGTTTCATCAATGGCAATAGAGGAAACAAAATTAGTTGCAGGAACTGATTTGATATGATAATACTTTTTCTAAACATTAGATAAGCTCTTCTTCTAGACCTAAGTCTACAGTTCTCATGGAGAATCAAGACAAGATAACTGAATATTGTCTTGCACAAGTAAATAATCTGTAAAATATTTGAAGCTTTTGACCCTTATTCAGTCATGGGCCATAAAAGATCTAATTAAAAATGATATATGACCTCTTATTTACACTACTGGAATAGACAAAAATTATTCTTGTGAAGGATGGTTACACTAAAAGATTGCAAAGACTTAATCCATGTTATTGTACAAACAATGAAAAAATTAAAGCCACAACTTATCAAGTGCAAAATGAAGTTTGCTTCTATGTGAGCGTATCTATGGACAGCATAAAAATAAAAAGGTTTTCATAATGGAAGTTATAAGCATTGGGTTCATTTCAACATTTTCTGCAAAAGGCTGTGATTTAATGTTCCAGCAGTGCTGTTTTCCAGCAAAAGCTGATGCATTACAACTTCTAGCAGGTCCTGGAAACTCAGAACAGGCTTTTACTACTTTCTCCACACCACATTCAGCAGGGAATAAAAAGATTTCATTGTGAAGTAAAATGAATCACACTGTATTCCTGAAAGTTTAGACAAGCAAGATGATTATAGATGCATAGTCAATATTTAGGCTTTTTCAGAGGAAGACAGTATTTCTATAGAACTCTTAACATGTATTTGACATCAGAACATCTGTACCTGGCTACTAGAAGAAACAAATAAATAATGCTTTCTTGAATATTCATAGATCTATCAACAATATGTATTTATTTTTCCATATGGCATATCAATATGTAACAGATTCAATTACACTCTGCTCATTTCCTCTCTTTTGTGTCAGAACAGTGACATTAATTTTAAAATAAAATAAAATAAAAACTACACCTAATTTTCCTGTCACTGAAATAACTATTCTGTCCCATGACATGAAATGAACAAGTGACCTACATCTTTAGCATTCCCTGTAATGCAACCACTTTCCAAAAACTTGGCTAAATGGATAGGCAGTGCAGAAGATTCAATCAGCTGACTGAGGGCCTGCTGGCTGACATTGCAAAATCAAATGCCCCTCATTGAAATTCCCTGCCTGCAGTCCCTTTGCATTTATAACTGTGGGAAATCAGCTCTGCCACCTGAGCTGGCCTCAGCTGCCATGGCGTCACATGAAGATAGATGTGATCACTTACGGAGGTACAATAGGGAGCACTCTTCTGATCTGCTTTCATCTCACTCCCTGATCTCAGATCAAAGCAGGGAGGCAAGCAGAGCAAGGGCATGTCTACACGGGGACATTACATCAATCTAGTTTGTTCAGTCTAAGTGCACCAATTTAAATACATCTCATTGAAAGGCTTATGCCCTGATTTGTCAGGCCAGCTTAAAATATTTTCCTTATTAATCATAACACCCAAACAGCTCTGTACTTGTCTGAATCAGCCACCCCAGCTTCCCAGCCAGTATTTCATGTCTCAGTGTTTGCAGCTGTGATATTTTTTTTTGCTGTGCTGTAGGAGGCCTATTTGAAATTAAAGAAATTTGTGGGCGGGAGAGGAAAACAAGTCAAATGAATGCACTCCTTGAAAACTTTCCTGGTCTCCATTAACATCTTCAAAGGCATTACTCATCTGCTGACATGGAACACCAATGACCCATTGCTAAAGACAGTAATTACTGTAATATGAGCTGAGCAGCACATACATATTTGCCATAACTCTGCTGGGCAGAATTCCCCTTTTTGCAGAAACAAATGACTGCCAGTAGAGTTTCAGTATATCTGCTTTCCTGATGGGAAAAAAAATGAGCAGACATCATCTGTGCAGTGAGCACAAGGAGCTGCAACTTCACATCACTATGGAGCTTTTCTTCAGGTCATAGGATCGCTGTTCTCCCAGGGGTAGAAGTCCAGCACCTACAGCCATGCATGAGTTAATTACTTTGATGTTGGTAGATCAGCTGCCAGGAGTCCTGTCGGGAGCTTTTCTAGGTCACCTGGAAAGTGTTGTCCTGTCTGAGGTCACCATGTTGTCCCTTTAGATGCAGTCAGTCTGCTACTTATGGGTCTGTCAGACCACAAGGAAGGAGTCAGAGGGCAGAAATAGGTGTTCCAGAGAGTTACCTGATCCTAAAAGATTTAGACATACAACTCTGCCTGAACACAGGAAAGCAAATTCCAAAAACATTTGGCAACTTAAATGAAATTTTTTCTCCTGCCACAACAGATTGGCAGTTGCTGCAAAACATTTTTTTTTAGCATATGGGAATCCAGGGGAAGTCAATTTCATTATGAGAGTCCTAATCGCATTCAGCACATCTAAATCTGTCTCTGAAAATTAAGGAGTTTATGGACAGAATAATGAGCTCTAATTACAAGAAAACTCTAGGATAAACTTAAATTGTGAGTTTAAGGTGAAGTGATTTTTTCATGTCTGCTAAAGTACAATCCAAAATAAATCCAAATAAGGAGCCATAGAATTTTCTAAGATTAATAATATATTTCTTTAAAATATTACATTTTCCTACAGGCTTTGAAAATGCATCATGTCAGCTACTTAATGCATACAAGGTTTTTAAATAAAAATAACTCAATCTGCTGACTGACCAGAAGAGCAAGAAGTTTCTGATATCTGCCGCTGAAAACAGATATTCAGTCTCTGAAACTTCCTGGTTGCCTTTGGGAGTCCATAGGAGCAGAAGTAATTGTACACCATGCGTGGTATAACCCCAAATATAGCAGCTATCAAATTCAAGACACTTACTAGCACAGATTTATTTTCTCTTTCCCATTTAATAATTTCAAACCTGTTCTCCATGGATAATGAGTGACATTAAATGGCACAACAATTACAGCTACTGGTCTCTCCAATGTCAACCTGCCTCTCACATCTGTCTACAGTTCTGAGTGTGAACAATGGTTGATCTGGAGCTAGACAGGTACAAAATTATTTCCAGACAGTCAGTAATGAAAATATTCTTATTGGATACTTCCAATTACTTGAAGCAGCAAGTGCCCCTAAGTGCACGTTTCAATAGAAGTCATTAAAAGTTTTAATATATGTATATATATTTCCATAATGCACTATAAAAAGAATTTGTGGTATTTTTCAAAGAGACAAATCAAGTGCCTAGAGGAAGCGTTTATTACACTGTATTTTTGATGATAACCTGAGAGAAAAAAAAGGTGAAAAGTTACAACAAATTAAAACAGCCAGTTGTCATATTTTATATGCATTATAACTCCTTTAAATTTAGAATTAAGTCAAGGAAAGCACTACCAGAGAAGAATGTTTTCACAATAAAACGTGCACTACCAACTTAGTGTTAATTATACTTACTATATTCTTGATAAAAATCTTTGGTTTTTTAGTATTTAGATGTTGATATTATGGTCCCAAAAGAACTTTAATCTTCAACTCTTAACAATATCTGCAAACCAAATGATACTTAAATAAACAAAAAAAAATCTAGTCATTTTGATTTTTAAAACTTGCATGCCAGGAATCACTTGAATTTCCACTATAAGCTGGAACATGATCAGTTGTACATGCAAAAGTGCACTTACAGAGGTCGTCAAAATCTAAAGATGTTATGCATGCATATGAGAATTGCCAGAGTAAAAATTTTAAAAATCAAGGTTTTATCAAATGTCTGATTAGGTCAACCTGTATTAGGTTGTTGGACATAACATTATCTGACATATAATATGCCTACATGGAAGACTTCACTAGTAAAAAGTGGTGTTGTGGAAAATGGGGAGAATAGGAAAGAGAACAGCCAGAAAGACACAAAATTTTCAAGAGCTGCAGTGGGTTTTTCTACATGCAAGAAAGAATGTTAATATCACTTAGCAATTTATTCCTCTCTGTTGTTTTGACAGTACATGGAGAAGCTACATAAAGCATTTTTCAATCCTATTCAGAGCTCCCTAGGTAATCTTCATTGCCAATAAACAACATTATTACAGATTCTAAACACAGAACAAAAATTTCTGGTCAATAGAATATTGTATTATGTAATCTATACAGGCACTAGAGAGCAGGGAAACTTTTCTCAGAGTAAACTAGAAATAATTCTCCATCAACATCTTCAAAAGATTTAGGTGTAGTTCATCATCACATGGTTATGGAAAGCTCATGTAATTTATCTTGTTAAAAATTTTCCTTTCCCACAGCCACAAAATTAAGGAAATCTGGGATAGGAGTAGTTCAAAAGCAAACTTGCCTATGAGAAAATTCTTGTGAAAGCTAGAAGGTGGGTTTCATACTAAAAAATAAAATAGCATAAAAAATCCCAGCCAAATAACCCAAACAGAAAGATTGCCTCTCTCAAAACACAGAACCATCCCCCAGTGGTCACTGCCTTAGAAAGAACAATAGACTCATGGCCTTTATTAACTGAATGCATAAAAGTGGACATGGTGTTCATATACACAAACATAGCTATTTTGTGTAATCACTTCAAAAGTTATCAAAAAAAAAGTTATTTTTATAAAGTTTCAATGGAATAAAAAAGTAAAAGCCACAGGAGAAATACAGGTATGCTTTTATCCTTTGAGACCATAGAAGGTCTTGAATCAAACTCAGACTAATTTCATTGACAGAGATATATAATCTATTTTCAGAACAACTGTGTAGAACCTTCACCTTCTGCATGTGGCAAGCAGTATCTTCTTGGATATATTTCTACCTTAATATTTGGAAAGCATACAAAATAATCACATACATAGCACTTGCTGATGCCGCTTACTAGAATGTATTTAGTAAAATTATTTGTGAACTTGTGACCTTGAGATTGAAATAGTCAGTTATAGTAGCCCTGACACATAATATGGAAGTGATTTCATGTCACTAAAGTTCCTCAGAAAGAGCCTACTTTCAATTCCTTCAGGGACTGAAATTCCTTATGCAGCTATTGCTTTGAAGTTGCAGCTTATGTGGAATTAGGAAACTGTTTACAGTTAAAAAATAAAAGTATGATAAAAAGAAGATACTAATTATAATGATTTGTTAACCTTTCATTTTCCAAATGTGTGAGGTGACTTGGAAATAACCCTTAGTCTTTTTAAATTACCTCACAGCCACAACTTTGTTCAAATTTGTTCAAGTTAATATTTTTCTGCATTACCACAATTACGCCGAACACTCATCACAGCTAGTGTGTAGGTCATTGCTGGTCTCTCACGTTTCTGAAAACCAGTCAGATTTCTATTTCTTGTCAGGGCAAATTTTAGAATCTGAACAAAATGACAAATAAACTAATTGGCAAAAATAATTAATTATTTGAAAAGTATTTTCTGGCCTCATGACTCTTTTTTGTTAAGCATAGAATATCCATTTGTTCAATATCCATCATAATTGTTGTGGCAAAATGGGTACAATAACTGTCTTGGATGCAATGATATCTCACAGTTTTACAAAAACTATACCAACATTCTAAACTCATCAAAAAATCCCAGATTTATTTTCTTGAATGGGCATTAATTTTTCAAATATTTGCAAGCAGAGAGTAGTTACCTAGGTGTGACATTGAAAATGTTCACTTAGTGTATACTGCAGTAGCAACAAGTAGAATGCTAAGAATAGAAGGCCCTGTAAAAATATTTTCACAGCTTTGGGTTTTTTAACAAATTTCCACCATAGGTTGAAAGAAAAATAAAAAAAACCTTTGCTGAGAATTAAATAGGAAATGGAAAACTGTCACTGTTGCACATGCTCCTTTAACTCGAGTGAGTCAAAAGCATCATTCCTTCATGAAAAATCTCAGGTCAGGTTTCTCTTTGTTGAGAAACCCCACAGGCAGGCATTGAACAGGAAGCTTCGAAGTCCTTTCACTATTATTCCTAAGACCTCATAGGAATTTATTTCTTGTCATTTAATGTGTTTATGTAGTTCCATACTTTAGAATTAATTGATCATGAGAAAATTTTGCTAATTGTTTTAATAATAACCAATACATTGCTAAAAACTTACATGTTTTGGTCGCAGGAATGGAAAAAGTCATTGTCAACAGGATGGAAAGTACACTGTAATTTACACAGTGGTGAAAAAAAATGTGAGCTGATAGGGGCAAAATGTTGAGGAGTATTTATATTATTTCATGACATATCTTCACGTTGATTGAGATGGATTACTTCAATTAAGACACATCTGTTTGAAACATTCCTACTGCAAGGGGAGCCTGGTGGCATTGTCACAGATTGTGTTACAAATTCTTTTTCTTGAAAACTGAGCAGTCTTTGGTTTACACAAAAAATATCAGATCATTGGGCTTTTTTTAAAATTCAGGTTTTTTGAAAAAAGCCTGGTAGTCTTCTGTGCATTTTAGTCCCCTGGATCAGCCTATATCCCCAGCACAAGTGCTCTATTGGAAAACATCAGTCAGTTTTGTGATCACCTCTGCTAAAGGAAAAGAACGCACACTACACAAGCTAATTCCAGTACAACAGCATCCAGACTCAGCAACACTAATTTTTTCAGCAAGAACACAACCTGCCATGCCCCAGCTTCTGCTATCATTTACAGAAACATGATCATAAAAAAGGAAAAAATGCATAACATATGTTAAAGTATTCATATGCAATTTCTATTCAAATATACTTTTTTTCCCTGTTAAATGTGAGCATTGATCTGAGACTCTGTTCAAATACAGCAGCAGAGTAATTTTTATCATCTTTCTGGGAGAAAAAATAGCTATTGCTTCCTACCCACAGGAAAAAATCTCAAATAAATCAGAACTGGAATAAATGTATCTCCCACAGATATCTCCACACTAAATTCTTTAGTGACAAGCTTGCTAGTATGAGTTACATGTCCAACATTAAAGAGTGAGAAAAAAATGGCAAGTGGGAAAGTAACATCATTTGCACTGATATAGTAGGACCACAAGGACAGCTGTAATATACAGAAAGACAGGATAGATTAGAACATAAAGTAACAAAAATGAATGTTGAAATTCTTTGGAGGCTTTTTTTCCTTATCATTATACTCACACACCTCTTCCAACAACCCCTAAATCCCACATCTGTAAGATGACAAAAAGAAATACAAAGTACCCTTCAAAAACACTCATCATTTCCTTCAAAAACATTTGCTTTTTTAGGTGAAGGCATTTGGTTTATACAGCAAAGTTTTTGCAAGAAGGGGCACTACAGGGGTGGCTTCTCTGGAACCTTCCCCCATGCCCAGCATAACCAATGCCTTACAGCTCCTGGGCAGACCCACTGCTGGCCAAAGCTGACTTCAACAGCAAAAGCAGTAATATCTCTGCCACTGTAGTTATAATGCAGTTATGAAGGGCAAAAAGCTCTGCACCATGGCAATTGCAGCCAGACAAGAACAAAGTGACACGTGAGAGCAGCAGCCCTGCAGACACCAAGGTCAGAGCAGAAGGAGGGGCAGGAGGTGCTCCAGATGATGTGAAGATCGTCCAGGGGCAGCCATGAACCTGCAGCCCTTGGGAGGTCCACAAGCACCCCACACTGGAATAGGGGAAGAGAATGAGGAGTACTCCACCTGAGGAGGAAGGAGCAGGAGAGACAACATGTGTCCATTCAACAGCCCCTATTCCCTGTCCTGCTGCACTGCTGAGGGAGAAAACGTAGAGAAAATCAGAGTGAAATTAGGTGCAGGAAGAAATGAGGGAGAGGGAAATGTGTTTTTAAGGTTTGTTTTGATTTCTCATTATCCTACTCTGATTTGATTAACAATAAATTAATTTTTTTTCACCAGTTGAGTCAGCTTTGCCCATCATGGTAATTGTTGAGAGCTTTCTCTCTGTCCTCATCTTGACCCATGACCTTTTATTTCTGTCCTGTCCAGCTGTGGGGGTAGATCAGCTTTTGTAGGCACCTGGAATCCAGCCAAAGTCAACCCTCAACAGTGAGCTTTCAACTGCACAAGAAGTAACCATAAACATTTTTGAAAGAGTAAGAATATTAAAAATTTCAATGCTGTAGTGCAACAATACTGCAATAAGAGTTCATTGAGGAGAATAGCATTTCCTTCCTGTTTAGAAAAAAAAAAAAAATCAAGCCTAATTATTAAATGTAAATTTCTAAAATTACAATATAAGAAATACAAATACACACCCTGCAAGGAGGATCAGATCAGAGAATACTTTAGCAAATAAATCACGTATAAGTCTGTGGGACAGGACTTCATGGGATACACTTATGACAGCTGAAGGAGCTGCCAGGTGCCATTGTGAGGCCATGTAAAATAATCTTTGATTAATCCTAGCAATTGGGAGACTGGAAAAAAGCCAGTGTCAGTCCTATCTTCAAAAAGGGCAAGCAGAAGGGCCCAGGAAAATACAGTTCAGTCAGCTTCACCCTGATTCCTGTGAAGTCAGTGGAGGAGCTAACCCTGGAAACCATTTCTAGACACTAGAAGGACCAGAAAATCATCAGTAGTCAGCATGGGTTCACCAAGGGGAAATTTAACAAACCTGATGAGTTTCTACAGCAAAACAACTGGGCTGGTGGATAAAGGGAGAGCAGTGGATATTTTCCACATAGACTTTAGTGAAGTATTTGCCTCCTATAAGATCTTTGTAGATAAGCCGTTGAAGCATGGGATGGATGATGGAACCTTCCATTTGATGAAACACTGGCTAAAAAGTGGTGATGAATGGTATGAGGTCTAGTTGGAATCTAGTGATTCAAAGTGTACAGGAAGCGTCAAATCTGAGTCTGATATTTTTTACCATTGTCATTAATGGTCTGGATGATCAGGAAGAGTGTTCAGCAAACCTGAGAGGAATGCCTGGGGACAACCAGAGCACCCCCAAAAGGGTGGATAACTGGGAGGACAGGAGTGTCATGGAATTCAACAAGGAGAAGTACCAAGTCCTGCACATGTGGAGGAACTATGCCACACATCAGTGTATTTGGTGGCCACCCATCTGGAAAGCAGCACAGCAGAATAGAACCTGGGCGTCCTGAAGGACACCAAGTTGAACATGGACCAACCCTGTGCCTCTACTGGAAAGAATAGGAATTGTATCCTGGGCTGCATTAGGGAGAGCGTTGCCAGAGATTTGAGTGAGGTGAGACTGTCCTTCTGGTCAGTACCACTAAGGCATGGATGGAGAGCTCCCTGCACTGGGCTTTCCACTACCAGACAGCCATGGACATGCTGGAAAGAGAAACAAAGATGCTGGACAAGAGCATCTTTGCTATGAAGAAAGGCTAGGGTAACAGTCTATTCTGCCTGAGTAAGAGCAGGGTCAGAAGGAAGTCATCAATATACGTATAAATACCTGCAGGAACAGTACAAGGACAGAGCCCAACCTTTCCAGTGGTGCCCAGTGGCAGCACAAGAGGCAATAGGCAGACACTGAAACACAGGAGGGTACCTCTGAGCTTCAAGAAACACTCTTTCACTCTTTCTTTGTAAGGCTGACCAAGCACTGGTAAAGATTGCTCAGTGGATGGTGGAGTCTCCTATCTTGAGATATTCAAAAGCCATCTGGACATGGTCTAGGAAAAGTGGTGCGGGGAAAACATTTTGATGGATCCACTTGAGCTTGGACCAGATGGTCCCTTCCCCAGGTCCCTTCCATTGTTTGATTCTGTGATTCTTTTAGCTTATGAAGGAGGTAAATTTTTCTTCACACTGAGTCAAAATATAACACTGTATAAAGTCCAGTTTCAAAATCACTTAGTAAGTCAGCAATGATAGATTTGGGGTTTGATTCTTTCCCTTGAAATCTTGTTCTTGACTTCACTTTAACAAGAAAACCTTTGTTAAAATATGTTTCGCTTAGACTCCATCTCTGATATTCACCTTTAATTAACCTAGAGTGACAGCAAAGGAGGGGTCTCCTCATGCCCAGCCAACAGAAACCAGTGTGGCAGGCCTGGCACTGTGATGGGAGAGGAGGAGGAAGTCAGACTGCGGCTGCTGCTGTAACTTATCCCCAGGAGTTGTGTTCCTCAGAAAGTCCTGCTCCTCCTCACTAAGCCAGGGGTACAGGCATGGGGAGCAGTAGCCCTGAAGGGCACTCCTACTAGCCTGTGTTGACCACTGTTCTGGTTTGAAAGCAAAGCCAGTGAGACACTCCAAGTCAGAAGTACAATTCAATAAGAGGAAAAGAAAAGAAGTAAAATGAAATAAATTCAATAGTACAAAATGCCACCGACAGAGTCAGAATACAACCTGGCACCCTGTTAGTCAGGGTGTTAGTAGCAGTCCAAATGAAATGGTCTTGTCGAAGCAGTGGTCTTGTAGAAAGGTCTGGTAGCTCTTGTCCTCCGTGAATCCAGTGGGGGAAAAAGCTGATTCTGCTGTCCTAAACCCAGGATTATATGCAGGTGGGAATGCTTGGCTCCTCCCCCTGGGTGGAGCATCTCACAATGGGCTGATATCATTCTGTGAGTCACGTAATGGGTTGTTGATGGCCCATTGAACAGAGACAGCTCCCAGAGGGAGTTATCTATGAGTCATGGGGCAGGGCATTGATGGGCCATTAGCAGAAGATAAGGGAAACACTGCCCCACCTGGTTCCAACACCTCATGAAGATGGTGATAGAATACATACTTTGGGCACATCTTACATTTTTAACCTAGGACAAACACTTACCCACAGAACTTTTTTTAAAAAAATTCTATTAAAACATGATACAAGCCCACTCCTTGCAAGGTTCTTTACCCCAGTAATGACCTGAAACTTGGTCCAGGCCATTCAGCATGTACAAAACTATACAATTGCTAAGAGCCTGATTTTTACCTTATCTCAGAGCATCTGGGAAGTTCATTGCACTGAATTAGTTTATTTTGCAGTGCTTTTATTTGATAAGCCCACATACAGACATCTTTTGAGCCAGGGAGCTCCTTAAGTTATATCCAAAAATGTCAGTGACCCACATGCAGCACATGAAAAGGCTTGATTTTTTAATTAGCAAAACTAACTAAGATAGATGTAATAGCAACACTTTTTTTCTGAGTCTATCTTTTATTTTTCTCTCTCAAGTGGCATATGATGACTGGTAATGTTTCACAAACAATCTCTATCTCAGAGTACAGTTCTGATTAATAGGTTAATATATGTACACCTTATTTTTAAACTTAGTTACCTTTTTTCCTTTTCAAACACTATTCTACATCAATCTTAGCACTAATGTCAACAAGGAAGAAAGCTTTCCCTGTTGTCCCTTGGCATTTAAGGCTGCATTCAATGCAGATAAGGTTTGTTTGGGAATGTACAGGGTTTGCTGGAGACAATCACTGGAGATAGAACCTTAATTTAACCTCAAGCCTGTAGTATTTCCCCTGGGACATGGATGACTGATAACACAGCAGAGGGCAAGAAAAGCACAAAATTATTGAGAAGTAGAAGCAGCAGATCTTGAGTGCTGAATTTCTTCCTCTAAATCATTGTTTGTGAGGACAGTCATGCATGTCTGACTCAGTCAGGAGACATTATGTAGCATCTTAAAAGAGCAATCTTAAAATATATTAACAATAGATGTTTTTGAAAGTCATTTCCAAGGCATAAAAAATACAGTTGTCATACATTCATCTTATAAGAAAATGTCACTACAGGATCAAACTGCACTTGCTTAGAGTATCCTATGTACAAGGTAGGTCAGCAGTTGTTAATTTAATTGAAATAAGTCCTTAACAGAGAGCTTGATAACATTTCCCACAGGAACATTAGAAAATGGTGTTAATGAGCATTATTATTGCCTGCTTCTGTAAGAAAATAGATCATTATTAACTGAGGCTGTATGTGATGTTTTCATATGTTATAGTCTTAAATGGGCAACATGAAAAATTTGATAGCATTTTGTTTTAAATAAAAAGGCTTTCTGCACTCTAAACTTAAAATTAAGTTCTTCTATTAGGGTTAAAGGTTAAATAACCCTTTTCTTTCCTAATGATATATTTAATTGTCTGAAGCCAAATTGAATACAAGCTGATTTATGTTTTCCTTTCTACAGGGATAAAAAAACCCCTTAATAGGCATGGGTAGAATATATTGCTCGAGCTTCAGAGTCCTTGCTTTCAGAATGAGAACACGTGAACACCCTTTATCAGGCAAAAAGGTGTAAAGAAAAATATCCTATACTACAAAAATGCTAAAAAGCCTGAAATTCATTGCGATGGAAAATGTAGGTTTTCTTTTAATTATCTCTGACACAGAAAACAAAAGCAATTTTCTTCCTCCTATCAACATAAAGAATCCAAATCCATGAACATAGCTTCCCAAAAAAAAAAAAAAA
>VYXD01012653.1:413303-452118 GCA_013397195.1 Hylia prasina
AGAGAGAAAGAGAGAAAGAGAGAAAGAGAGAAAGAGAGAAAGAGAGAAAGAGAGAAAGAGAGAAAGAGAGAAAGAGAGAAAGAGAGAAAGAGAGAAAGAGAGAAAGAGAGAAAGAGAGAAAGAGAGAAAGAGAGAAAGAGAGAAAGAGAGAAAGAGAGAAAGAGAGAAAGAGAGAAAGAGAGAAAGAGAGAAAGAGAGAAAGAGAGAAAGAGAGAAAGAGAGAAAGAGAGAAAGAGAGAAAGAGAGAAAGAGAGAAAGAGAGAAAGAGAGAAAGAGAGAAAGAGAGAAAGAGAGAAAGAGAGAAAGAGAGAAAGAGAGAAAGAGAGAAAGAGAGAAAGAGAGAAAGAGAGAAAGAGAGAAAGAGAGAAAGAGAGAAAGAGAGAAAGAGAGAAAGAGAGAAAGAGAGAAAGAGAGAAAGAGAGAAAGAGAGAAAGAGAGAAAGAGAGAAAGAGAGAAAGAGAGAAAGAGAGAAAGAGAGAAAGAGAGAAAGAGAGAAAGAGAGAAAGAGAGAAAGAGAGAAAGAGAGAAAGAGAGAAAGAGAGAAAGAGAGAAAGAGAGAAAGAGAGAAAGAGAGAAAGAGAGAAAGAGAGAAAGAGAGAAAGAGAGAAAGAGAGAAAGAGAGAAAGAGAGAAAGAGAGAAAGAGAGAAAGAGAGAAAGAGAGAAAGAGAGAAAGAGAGAAAGAGAGAAAGAGAGAAAGAGAGAAAGAGAGAAAGAGAGAAAGAAAGAAAGAAAGAAAGAAAGAAAGAAAGAAAGAAAGAAAGAAAGAAAGAAAGAAAGAAAGAAAGAAAGAAAGAAAGAAAGAAAGAAAGAGAGAGAGAAAGAGAGAGAGAAAGAGAGAGAGAAAGAGAGAGAGAGAAAACAAAAAAAAGTTGTCTGGCTAGAGAACTATTCAGAACAACCTCTTAACACAAGAGTAAAAGCTGAATGCCCCAGGTACAGAACACATGAAAGACTCATGGGAGGGGGATTTAAAAATACTTCTGGGAGTATACACACACAATAATACCTTTAGAAAGGATAGATTTTTTTAAATCTTGCTCGCATATCAAAAAATACAGTAAGTACCACAGAAACAGGATCAATGCAACACTGATCTTTTTAAAGCAGATGGGCAAACTAACATATTGTGCCACAGGATGGGTTTTTTAACTTAAATGCATAGCTTGCATAAGCAGAAATTACTCTACATGCTGTATTTGTGAGGAAGCGTATTAACGTGCCAAAGAACATATTTATGCAACTTTGAGTTACCTCAAACCAGTGAAACAGAGTTTTGTTCATTACCTAATGAGATTTCCACCAGTGTTAAAAGAGAGGCAACCATGGCTTTGGGTGTGAGCTCAGACACTTTCAAAACCCCACAGATTTACAAAGCCTTTGGAGAAACAGCTAAGTTCTGAAAACAAGCACAGCAGACTTTCTCCTCCAGTTGTCAAAAAAACCCACCAAAGCCAACACGTAGCCTGTGTTAAGTCAGGTGAACTCAGCTTTGTGATCTGCTGTTTCCCTGGCAAGGTAAATGTTTCCTGGGATGCGTAAGGTAAAGTAAACCTTGAGCAGAGATACAAGCAGAGTAAAGCAGACTGATGGGTAGAGGGACAAATGTTTCCTGATGGAGGGTAAACACATTAGAGGGGGCTTGGTCAGCTGTTTGGAAGAAATTGGATAAGGTAGAGCCTGCTGAGAAAAAAAAAAGAGTAGAGAAAAAAATAAAATTATGTAAGTAGTTTGGCTTTAGAACGGGATGTGAATGCAGGTCAGGAGAACAGAAGGAGAATGGGGAGTGACCTGTCTGGGTTACAAGGCAAAAGTGAGACTTCAAAAATTCAACTATGCATCTGAAGCCTTTGGAACTTTGGAAGCCTTACAATTAAGGAGTCAGATTTGGAAATCCTTTGATGTTTGCCCTGCAGAACTCCCAGATGGGTGGAGAAAGACACAGAGACTCAGCATATGAGCAGCTCCCTTTCCTGAACTCTCACAAGAGCCTGACTCACACATCGGCAGAAACACTAAACCTCCTCATTTTGGCAGGTGTCGTTGCCAGGCAACAGATCCATTAAGCAGCATAAGCTCAGGGATCCTGATTAACCCATTAGCTTCTCAATTAAAACACTAATTCGGGCACTGGCAGGTTTAAGAACCCCGCAGGGTGCTTCCCTGTGCCAGAGAGACATCCCACCCAGGCACTGCCCAGTGCCAGCAAGCCCTTCCTTGGGGCCAGTGGACGAGGTTTTGCCTGAGAGCACTCCACCACAACAGAGGCTGGTGTGCCTTTCTAAACTGGGAAACAAAAGAAGAGGGAAGGAATAATAACTGTGATGAAGGAATGTGAATTATTCAAAAGAAATTAATGCAAGCCACCAGGGGCGCGCATGGGGAGAGTTTTGTTTTGCTCATAGGACGGGTATCTGCTCAGCTGCACTTTCATGGGATCTCATCCGTACCATTCACAAGATGACAATTTTACATCATAAGAGGTCCCTTGATGGCATGTATTAATTTATAATCGAGGCAAAAGGAAGGGAGTATTTTGGTGTATCACGCTAGTAAAACACACAAACTACTCCCTCAAGGCACATATACGCATACATTAAAACATTAGCAATGGCACTGGAGTTAATAAGAGCTATGACATACAACACAACTATTCACACACACTTCATGGCAACCAAAAGCCAGTGCTTGATACTCACACTGTTCTGAAGTGTGGTCATGCAGCTCGGTGGCAAATAGAGGAAAACCAAATTTTTTGGATGCCTGGCACCTGCTTTTAAAACAAATCAAATCAAAATAAAAGTGATCAGTGAGGCCAAATAAAACAGAGTATCCTTTCAGAAGGAAAAAAATTCTGTGTAAGAAGGGCTGTATCTTTTAAGTATATTTATCAACATATTCATTGCATTAGTCAACTGGGATGAAATTATGTCATCATGGAGCACTGTAAAAGTATATTATTTAGATGATGCAAGAGTATGGGTGAAAACTAGTTAATTTTTTTCCAAGAGTCTATTATTGCATTCGTCTGTTCCTTCAAATTAAATTCATTTTTGATTATGTTTAACCTAATGCAAATAAGTATCTGCTAGAGTGTGGGTTTCCTCCCTGCCCCTCCTCCTCTTGCTGCACAGAATAGTAATAGAAAACAAATGTTTGCAAAATTGAAGATAACAGAGAAATTGAAACTACTCTCTGTCAAGAATAATCTCAGGAAAAAAGGGGAAAAATGCCAGAACCTGTAGTCTATGAATTGCTAACTATTGTTGGATAGTGTTGTGTTTCAGAAAGCACCCCAGGGAATTACTGCATTTTACTATAACAAGGAAAAAAATGAAACAAAATTTTTAATTAAAATCAAGAAGAAACTGAACCTTACATGACATTAAATACATTAGAATGTTTAAATTTATTTGTACCAATTGTGTTGCAACTGGCAAATCATATTTATTGCTGCCTTGACAAAATTTAGGGTGTTTGTAGATAGAAAAAAAGAGAGGAATATTGCTGGTATAGAAGTAAAATAAGGTATTTGCTGTCACACAGGAACACAGTTTTAGCTTGGGCAAGGGGGTTGATCTTTTTAGAAGTATTTTTAGACATTTTCTTTTTCCATTTCATTTCAAACTTAATTGGGGTTTTTTTCCTCCTAAAATTTTGTCACCCATTCTTTTCAGCAGTGGCTGGTTGTTGTGAACATAGAGACTGAGGCCATGAGACACAGCAGAAGATCCTCACAGATATATAAGTTGAAATTTTATGAGATGTCACCCTTTCAGTCCCACTGGAATCTAAAAGCATTTTGTTTTCATCTGACACACAGAAAAATGGGTACATTTCCTTGAGAAGAAAGTATTTTATCTCGTCTTTTTCTTTTTTTCATTGTATCATTATACAATGGCAAATAGCAAGTGATAAACTTATTAAATTCTAGTTTTGCACAGAACAACCAAAAGAGAATGAAACATTTTCATGTCCTCCACTGGGGAATACTTCTCTATCTGTTCCCTACCACTGTTAGAGCTTGAAACAGCTGGAAGGGAATAGCTCAGTTTTCCTCAATGAAGTTTTATTCAAGTTTTATTACCTCCACAATCCACAGAGGTCAGTTCCATGAGTACAAGCCTCAGAGACCTGCAAGAATTCATTCTGTTTATTCACTGCATTTTATTTACATGACATGCTTTTACATTTATTTGAAATTGACTGCCAGAGGTATGCAAGAATTATATGTTTTGAAATTAAATTCAGCTTATGATTTGATGTAGCATCAGAGTGAAATAGAAAGCTAATTTATACATGTATAAAAAGATCATATCATGATGTGTGTGATAACAACATTTTACATATAGAAAACACAGAAAAGTCCTTGCAGGTAAAGATACCCACATCACCAGCATAGAAATATGACCCTCACTACTTATGGTATGCTTATACCTTTATTGCCTGAATGGCAGAAACATTCCCACTACTGTTGAAGAAAGTTACTGGAGAATATTTCTTTACTTAGAAAAGTTTAGAATTCACTGTCATAGGTCCGAAATGTATTTCTCCTTACTTATAAATGAGAAAATAACTCAGAATCAAATAATGATTTAAAAAAAAATTAATAATAAGTATATCCAAAAGAACACTTGAGAAACAGTTTACTATCTCTCCACAATTTATTTGGACAATCAAAAAGGAGAAAAAGGACTGCTTCTTACTTCAGTCTTCTGATGTAAGTCAGTATAAGTCCAAAACAGATTGAGAGTGTGGGAATTGAGATTAGAAGGGGACTCTATATATGTGTAATCTCTCCTGTACAAGAAATCAATTAAGAAGTGATACTTAAAATGGATATAATGGGAGATATTAATGTAGGGACTACAGGAAAAAAGAAAGAGCATTTCTGAGCTATGTCCCAGTGCTTTGTCCTGTCAGCAATGGCCCTAAAATCAATATCAGCCCCAATACAGACTACTGGCTCATTGTTTTTAGCTTAAAATAAGTACAAAATCTTAAAAAAAACCAAAAAACTTTGCATTGTTCAATTGCCCTTCTCTCCTATCTCCTTTTCACTGAGGGTTTTCCGTAACAATCATCCGCTCGTCCAGAAGATCGTTACTTTCTTGTCTGCTTTGCCTTTTAGACTTTCCATTTTTTCAAAACAAAACTTATATATGTGGCATTCAAATGACAAATATTTCTAAAGATGACATGCCTGACACACAAAATTGTCTTCCTGTATAGTGCAAGGGCTTTAAAAATGACAGCTCTTCAGGGGCTCATGAATAAATGAACCAAAGCAAAGCAGATGGAATTGTTCAAATTTAGTAGAAGTGGACTTCAAACCTGTAGGCAGATGGGGGAAGACTGCTGTTCAATTTTAAAATGAGAAAGAGTTGGCAGCATAGGAGAACACTATTAAATGCTTACACTTGAAGTACAAAAACCTCTTAGTTTTACATCAGTAACAAAATGACTTTTTACTATTTGTGAAACATACCTGTCTGCATGTAAAATAAACTTCTGACATTGAATTACATCAGACCCTTCAACACTTACCTTTTAACGGTTATTGCATACAACACTCCTGAAGCTGGAAGAACAATTAAAAGCAATTTCACAAAATAGCATTATAAGATTTTGTTCAGTTAGCTGACTGGTTTAAGACTTGTTATCTGGCCTCAAGTAATGACCAAAATTACACCAATTCAACTGTAAAAAAAAATCTCCCAGGAAACCTATGATTAGAAGTCAGTATGGTAAACACTGGTGGCTTAATGTCTCAGATATGATGATAATATATTTATTTATTTATTATGTTTATTTCAATATTTCTTTGAAATGAAACTTTGACTACTGGTATCAGCATCCCACATGATTGTGATGGACGGGATTGTGATTTCTCTCTTTTGGAAAAGCTGTGAAAACAGAGATCAGTCACAGCTAACAAAATCCTAGCACAGTACTGTAATTTTGCAGTTTTGTTCTTTTTACAGTCATTCATGTCACTAGCTTGTTTTTATAGTTAGTGGCACAAAGTTAGACAACAATGCCCTGAAATATCTCTAAAAAACCAACCAAACAAAAAAAAAATCATCATGGGCAAATAATTCAAAGCAAATTTAGTAATCTATAAAAAATAAGACGTCAAGTGTTTGTCAGAGAAATATAGTTCTTGGTATTAGTTTTTTCTTTTTGTTAAGTTCTTAAGCTTTCATGTATTTAGAAAAAATCCCCAAACAACAAAAACCAAACATTAAACATTACACTACAAATTTCACTGCTAAATCACAGAACCACAAAATCACAGAAACATTTAGGTTGGAAAAGACCTCCAAAGTCATCGAGTCCAACCTTTGACCCATCACCACCATGACAACAAAACCATAGCATTAAGTGCCACATCCAGTCACTTCACATCACCTCCAGTGATGGTGACTCCACCACTTCCCTGGGCAGCCCGTTCCAAGGTTTAACAACCTTTTCCATGAAGAAACTCTTTCTGGCGTCCACCCTGAACCACCCGTGGTGCCGCTTGAGGCCATGTGCTCCTGTCTTTTTGTACACTGTCTGGGTGAAGCCTACCCCCCAGCTGGCTACAACCTCATTTCAGGCAGTTGTAGAGAGTGATAAGGTTCCCTCCTGAGCTTCCTTTTCTCCAGACTAAACACCATGGGGGCCTTGACCACTCCTTACAGGATTTGCACTCCAGACCTTTCACCAGCTCTGTTGCCCTTCTCCGGACATGCTCCAGCCCATCAATGTCTTTCTTGTAGTGAGGGGCCCAGAACTG
The DNA here is from genome assembly GCA_013397195.1 of Hylia prasina. Classification (NCBI taxonomy): domain Eukaryota; kingdom Metazoa; phylum Chordata; class Aves; order Passeriformes; family Sylviidae; genus Hylia; species Hylia prasina. Next base: position 420,083 of record VYXD01012653.1, read on the forward strand.
GGGACAGAGCTTGAGGCACTGCCTCAGTGCCCAGTACAGGGGGATAACCTTTTTTCTGGTCACACTGGTCACACTATTGGTGATAAAGGCTAGGATGCCATTGGCCTTCCTGGCTCGGCACACACAGTGACTCAAGAGCCCCAAAGGAGGAATTCATGGACCAGCTGCCAGCTGATTTAGCTCCATTCTGCACAACTCTCTGGGTCTGGTCATCCAGCGATCCACACAGTTTTTCACCCATCCAACAGTCCACCCATCCAAGCCACGAGCAGGCAGCTGGTATAAGTATTATTCCTTTTAGGTAAGAGGAAATTTTCATACTCTAGGTATAAAGCAGGTCAAGTATTACATGTACACAGAGGACAGAGAAATGAAATGTAATAAAGAGACGGGATAGACAGAACATACCATTCTTTTACTTGCACTTTCTAGGCTTCAAAGCTACATGCTGAATACTTTCCACCCACTTTCTGGTGTCTGACATCCACATCACCTCTGAATCTGTTCCAAAGCATGAGATCAGGGCACCGAATAACCAACCCTGGACACAGCACATCTTTGAAGTTTTCACTAATCATTGTACTCCATTTGACTCTGAATGGACCTGCTTTCAACACTCAAATCTCCTTTGTCCCCATTTTGTGTGGGTTTTCATTTTCAGCTCCCTCCTAAGTTCTTTGTTCCCAGGCCTATAATTTCTAACTTGAACCAAAGTGTCTTCTTTGTTCCCTCATGTTCCTGTGACAGCCACGTCTGCTTTTCTGGCTGACAGCCACAAAATTTGCAACACTTAAGTACAGGTCTTGTAATTTTTATTCTTGTCACTTTCTTCATCTCTCTAGCAATTTAATACACTAAGGACAAACTTTCTGCTCTTGTTTGTTGTATGCCCACACCAAAAATTGATAGTGAAATGGCAGTAGACTCCTTTCTTCATTTTTAAAAGTTATGTCTTTTTTCCAGTCTTACTCTTGGTCATGTTCTATTATTCTTCCTTCGGTTTTTTTTGCGGAAATACAGTGTTTTCCTGTGTTTTCAGCTTCAAAAAAAACCCCAAAATTTTTAAAAATCCTCTCTATTCAAAATTATTTGAATAACCTATTTGAAATGTCAAAAGAAGCAAATTGGCCAGAAGAGTTTTTCTCAGTCCGTGATAGCTGGACATTGGGAAACCATTACAGTTGCTCATTGAAATATCTCTCCTTGTGTTACATGACCACTCCCAAACTTAAAAAAAATCTAGACTTTCCCATGCATACAAACCAAATACAATGAGAACAAAGTATAAATAAGCATCACACACTGTTTAGTCTTTTTATTTTGTTATCAAAGCAAACTATTATGCAAAAACTCAGCTGGATATATCTAGACTAGCATTTTTAGGGTGAGGAAAGGGGGGAGAGAATATGTTCAAAAAACTAGTGAGTCTGGATGGAAAATAAAAAATGAATTGGCAATTGAAAACTTAAAGTCAGAGGAGGATGAAAAAGAGAAAACTCTGTAAAAGCATATTCTTTTTCTAAAAATATGGTTTGACAGATAAACTCTTTAATCATTTAAGAGTTATGTGCAGCCAGTTAAAATGCAAGTAAAACACTCTAAGAAGTCCTCTGGATCATTTTTCTGTGTGACCTATACTCAAATCTCTTCACAGACTGTAAGTAGCAGCAACATGAATAATTTAAAAGCATCAAGGAATGGAAAAGGAGGACACACAGCGACTTCACCTTTGGTACCAAGAGATGTATTCACAAATCATTGCTGCTTTAGAAATATGGTTCATGCCTATATCAAAACAGGTTGCCAGATCTTAATCCTAATTAGTTTTATTTTCCACTTGCCCAATTTTTTCATTGTAATTAATATTGTATTAATTACAGACAGGTCTTTAGAAAAACAAATTTGCTGTCTTGTTCTGGTCTTTGATTTTGACTGTCGCAAGCATAATTTACACATTTACCAGTACCTGTGTTTGTTACACCCTTGTTATCTAATAATCTGTTTCCTTTTTCTCTAATGGCTTACAGACCAACACCCCAAATTCCCTTTATCTTTCATGACATCTCTCTCCTCGCTGAAATTTCACTTCTTTTTCCTGTTTTCTGAAAAGCATGAGTAGTAGAAGGTTATTCCTCTCCCCACCCACTTTAAGTGTTTTCTTTGCTCACCTCCTGACCCACAGCTCATTAGCCTGTGATGTATGTCCAATTTCCACATTGGTTGGCTGTCATAGAAGGAAATGGATAGTTACTTCCAAAGAGCAGATACTCCTCATTCTCTGCCTTTAATAAAATTGTAGTGTTAGTCATGGTCATTGTCAAAAGACTTAGATTCACTCCCAGTTATGCTAACAATGAAGTTAAGTTGATATTAACTTAGTTAATTATGCACATTTTCTGTCTGTTATGATATTTTTCAAACACTGCCAAAACCATTCTCTTGCTCAAAGTTAGACACATGCTTTGAATGACAACATAAGTATTTGAGCATATTACATCCTCAGTGGTAAACCTGAACCGCATATTTCAAGGCTGAATTGCTGCAGAACACGCACCATACATCAAACAGTCCATGTTCCACAAAGCTTGACCCAGAAGCATCTGCAGATAAGGCACCCATCAAAAAGTTGATCTGGTTCTGTACTCTCACCACTTGGGATGAGAGAAAAAAATCTTGCAAAGTGTCTCAGCTTACTTGCCTTAGTTGCCTTATATCATTAGCTGCTATATTTAACCTGGTGAACACTTTTAACCAGTATTTTCCCAGAGAGATATTAGGTTTGTCCATTATCTTGCAGATGTCTATGACAAGCACAAAAACACAATGTAGGCAAAATTCAGGCAGTAGATACTGGTACATGCAGAATGAGAAAAATTAAACAAAATCTGCAAGAGAGAAGAAAAACTAATTATATCCAGGAGTAGAGTTAAAATTTTTAAACATAAATACATGATGGCCTTAAGACTACAGAGAGATCAAGATCAAGAAAACAAGAGAAGAGAAAGAAATCATAAGGTCGTAAATGTCAGATTTTTATTGCATTATTTTATTGTGATTGCTCCTGAAAATACTTCTCTGAAAATATCAATTAACACTTTATTTAACACAATTTTCACTGAAAAGCTGGTAGACAAAGCAGCATCAAAGTTCTGGATCACCATTCCACCAGTGCTATTCAGCTGTTTAAATGGACATGTAGATATGGAATTGTCTACATTATAGGTTATGCTATGGATGCAGTTTTGTTGGTGCATTGGAAAGATATACATGAACATTTCAACACCAAAAGCAAACATATCAAAAGATCTGCCCCAGAAGAAAATTCTCAATAACTGTAGAGTTTTATCAGAAAATAAAGGACAGGCAATAGAAGAAGAAAACCAGGGAGAAAATAGACATCATGCTGTCTTCGTGTCTTGAGTTATGTAACCAAAAAAAAGTTTATTCTATTTTTCCATCTGTTGAAACTGGTTAGGGAGATGTTTTCTTTATCTCTTGTATAACCCATTCCTCATAACTCCAGGGGATAGGGGGCAGGTGCCTTCTGCTAATGGGTCAGCTGTTAAAACCAGGTGGAGCAATGTTCCTTATCTCTCCCATCATCCCATTGTGAGATGCTCCACCCAGTGGGGTAGCCCAGCATTTCTACCTGTATAAAACCTGCAATTCAGAACACCAGGACAGCCTGTTTTCCACTGGATTCCAGAGGAAGATCAGACCCATCTCACCAACACTGGACCTTTTCCACAAGATTGTCTCTACTCCAACAGAACCACATCTGTTATTCCAGGAGGATTTATTTGGACTGCTTCCAACACCCTGACCAACAGGGTGTCAGGTTGTATTTCTGACTCTGTCAGGGTTTCTAGGACTTTTGTTTGCTTGCTTGCTTGCTTGTTTTTGTACTACTACATTTGTGTTTTTAATATTCCTAGTAAAGAACTGTTGTTTCTATTCCCAAATCTTTGCCTGAAAGCCCTTAATTGCAAAATTATCATAATTTGCAGGGAGGAGGTTTACATTGTCCATTCCAAGGGAAACTCCAGCTTTCCCTGGCAGACACCTGTCTTCTAAACTTAGACACTTCTCCAAAAGGGAAACTGGTGATTCACAAGTGGACTTAGTAAAAACACCCTCTTGCATCTGTACATGACTACTTATTCCTGATGATGGGCATAGACCTTCAGCAAAAGAAAGTGTCCCTGTCCCTTGAGCTTGTGCTAACACTGTTCTAGTCATCTGGGCAAAGGTGAAAGGCAGAGGTGAAAGGCAGGGTGGATAACTTTAAAAAGAACAGACTTAATCTAGGGAAAAAATTCAGAAGTAGACTTATTAAGCCCTACTTGTCAAAAATTAGTGAATATATTTAGCTGAGTCAGAGTTTACTTGATGTATTCCTGGAGACAGGAACAGTAGGGGATCTAACAAAAGAAGGGGGGAAGATCCTACAAATTTAATACTGAGCTACTATCTTTAAAAGAGAGTTTCTTCAGCCTGTATTTCTTTGTGCTTCTCTTCAGCCAGTATCTCCACAGCTAAATCTGATCCCCTTGTTAATGAGGTCCTACTTATGTGTATTGAACTAATCTGTATAGGATTTTGATATAACCAGAAGCTTGTTTTATGTCAGAAAAAAGGACAAATTCAAGTAGTGTCAATAAATGCTCTTCACTCTTGTGCAAAATTGCAATGTGCATTCAGTTGAATGCTAATATAAAACAAGTGTTGAAATGCAATACAGTTGTGTCCTAGATCTTCATGAAGTGCAGAACTGTTTAAACATATTAACAGATGCAAGAATATGAATAGTTTGATGAAACTGTCATCCACTTCATAGAGGAAATGCTGGAAAAACATCAAAACAGCATGAAAACTTGATGGCCTATTTTTAAAATACTCTAAATAAACTAGATTAATAAATAGGAATGAACTGAGTTCGAGTTTCCAGCTCTCTTGCTTTCTTCTGATATATTGGTGTACTCCATAAGCTGGAAAGGGTTTATACAGCTTTGGCATTGAATGCTCTTTAATTTGTCACCCACGGTTTGATAAGAGGTGTATTGACTGCAAGGTTCTCCTTTAACAGAAGTTCAATACTCCTGGTATGTTTCAGTTACTTAGACATTTCATATACATGGAATAGGGATGTTTTCATGTAACCATATATTTATAAACTAAAATTCTAGTTACTTTAATTGAGAGCAGGAAAAAGAAAGCTAAAACTTCATTCAATAAATCAGCAATGGCCAATACCTCGGAGGGTTGTGTGGCCCTTCAGAAGGATCTGAGTTTGGAGAAGTGAACCTTCTGGAATCCAACAAGGGCAAATACAGGGTTCTGCATCTGGGGAGGAACTACCCCGGACACTGATACAGGCTGGGGGTGACCTGCTGGAGACCAGCTCTGTGCAGAAGGACCCATGAGCCAGCAGTGTTTCCTTCTAGTCCTTCTAGCAGGCCCATGGTATCCTGAACTACATTTTTAAGGATATTGCCAGCAAGCCAAGGGAGGTGATCTTGCCCTTTAACCCTGGTGAAGCCTCACCTGGAATGTTGAATCCAGTTCTGGGCTCCTCAGTACAAGAGAAGCATGGACCTCCCAGAGTAGGTCCAGCTGGGAATTACTAAGTTAATCAAAGTTCTGGAATGTATATCTTATGAAGGTAAGTTGAGGGAGCTGGGCCTGTTTAGCCTCAAGAAGAGATAACTGAGATGGGCCCTCATCAATGTCTATGGGTTTCTGAAGGGAGGGTGTCAAGAGGATGGATCCAGGCTCTGTTTGGTGGTGCCAAGCAAGGAAAAGAGGCAATGGGCAGACACTGAAGCACAGGAACCTGAACATGAGGAAGAACTTCTTCCCTGTGAGAATGACCGAGCATTGGAACAGATTGCCCAGAAAGGCTGTGGAGTCTCCCCTACTGGTGATGTTCAAGAACCACCTGGACCACCATGCAATGTGCTCTGGGAGGGTCTTGGTGGACTGGATGGCTGGGCCAGAGGACCCACTGTGGTCCCTTCCAACCTGACCAATTCAGTGATTCTGTGAACCCAGATAAATCTCAAGAGAACTGATTAATTTACCAGTCAGTGTTTGAAAAACATATCCAAATAAATTTTCAGTAGATTAGCACAGAGTGACTAAAATATTGCTATTATTTGTTGCTGCTAGATTTCTTTGCTATATGTTCAAGAATGTGCAGTTTCTAACTGCTTATCTCAGCAGAATTATTGCTTAACACTGTAGGTTATTGAAGAAGGTTAGCTACAAATTTAGAGGTCTGCTAAGTATACAATTTCTGTGGAACACATGAATGAGTATATTAAAAATGTGGTGAGAAAGTTTTTTGAAAACATTTAACAGAAAGGTTTTTTCCTTTGACAGCACACTTTGTTAGTAGCAATTGTTCTGTTTTTTGAAGAAATTTAACCAGTCCTGTTGAAAGGTGATTCATAAATACGTTTTTCCTTGATATTTATTTAAGTTGGACACTAGTGGTTTGCAATTTTTCTTTTTCCTCATCATCATGAGCTCATCCCCATATTCTTGGTGACTAGTACTACGCATACAACACATTGGCACAAAGAAAACTACAGTTACTCGAAGCACAGTCTGCATACAGGTCACAAGCATTATCTTTGGCTACTTGTAAAATAGAAATTTTTGACAAGCGTTCACAATGTTAAGAGCTTTTGCAACGGACAAAAATCTTGGAACACGTCAGAATTCACAGGACAACTTATGTATCTGCAGGATCATAGTTCTTCTAGAAATTAGGAGCTATAAGCAAAAGATAAAGCATTAAAATAATAAAAAAGGTCCTGAAAGAGTCTGGCAAGAAAAAAAATTGATTCTGCTAGATGTTGTATCATTGAATAGTATAGCACTGCATCAGCACTTACCAGAAAACATAGTCTTATTAAAAATATCACCATATAAAAAGTTAGAACCTATTTATCTCTGCCTTATCAACTATATTTCACACATACAATGTAACACCTGCCATTAATGCATATCAGAAACTATGTCAAAAATTATTTTTGTTTTTTAGAGTCTAGTCATTCGGCTTTTTCACATTTCGTTCCTCTCAAGCAGAATTGTATAACAATGTTATACAGTACTGTTCCTCCTAAGCAGCTGCAAAGCCTCTAAACTCATCAAAATGTCCTTCAGGTAATACACTGCAAAACTAGTACTGATCTTTGAAATTACTCACATAGTTCAGTTCTAAAGGACTCTTATTTCTAGCTATTCCATCTACTGGGAAAATATCTTATGCCACTTATGGTATGTTACACTAGAAATACTGAATGCCTAGTCATTGCTCCTATCTACATGCCTCTACCATGATTCATTAAAAAAGTAAATGCTTCAATTTTCCTAAATATTAATTGCAAGGGTGCATCTGCTGAGATGTAACACACAAACCAGAAAAAAAAAAAGACAATTAAAAAAAAATACAGTCCAAGCAATGAACATTGAACACTACCAGTGTGATGAATCTTAAAATCATCCACTGTGTTCTGGTTTTGTAAACACAGATGAGGGCATTTAATGTAACCAAAGACATAAAAAATCAACATATTATGCAAATTCCATAACAAATGTAAAATGATAAATTAGTAAGCAACTATTCAATTATTACTGTGACTAATTCCTGTAGATGGTGCCACAGTAAATGAACCTGAACTTGTTCTGGTTGACTGCAGTGTTCTGTTGAAACAATTCCATTTGGTTTGTTTGCCATTTATGTAGATCAGTGAAGTAGACAGCATCTGTTTAATGAGCTCCCACTTCATTACAGAGATGCACTACTTACTGAGACATTCTTCTTAAGCATGCAGTCTGTGTAATCTGGTGTTGTTTTAAAGCAAATACTAATTTATGATTACCTGTTACATTAGGCCACTGAAAATTGTACTTACACTGGCTTGTATGAGCAGAATACTAATGGCCTTATTATGGATTGTAGTGATGCTTCATGCTTACAGTCTGTGAACATAAATTCCCATCACAAGCATATTGGCTGAACAATACACAGAGTGTAAAAAAGAAAAGGGATAAAATACATTCACTTGCAAAACACACAAATTACATTTTCCATAGCCATCAAAAGTAGAAATGTACATGATAATCAGAAATATTTCAGTGATACAATGCTACCAGTATAGATAGTTGAATCATAACAGAATTATTCATCAAAGTGTAGTGACTGTTATGTAATTGATATCACAATGATAGGTAACCAGATCCTTTACTGAATAAAAAGATGACAAAGTCTTCAGCTGTATTACAGTTATTAGCGGTATCACTGATAATCTCCAGATCATGTAAAAACTGTCGATTACAGCCATAAACGTGAACAAAAAAGTGATAAATAAAACTTGTATTATAGCTCAGACCTGGCCAAATTTCACCTTCAGGTCAACTCCATAGACCTAGAATAGGCATCACCATGTAATAGACAATTTACTTCAGAAAAGTCCACTGGATACCTTTTCCAACATTTAAGCCACAAAAGTTTCTCTATACATTAACAGTCCTGTGTTCCATAATACACAGCAAGGCAGTAAACAACTTTACAGTCTTCTACTCTGTTCACACAGTCCCTACCACTCTGACTTGAGAGATAATTCTGTCCTAAATCATTAAATTTTTTTGAGTCTATGTCACTGTTTGTCTGCTCACAATAACTAGCTCTGGAGTGTACAGCAGCTGTTGCTATTACTAGAGAAAAGGAAGAAGTTCAAGTGATCTGCAGATCACCCATTGAGTAATACTGGCCACAAGCTGCCCAATCTGTCTTTTGCAAGGAAATACTGAAAACATGAAGTGTTGACCTAAACTTCAGACAAGAAACCTAACAAAAAACATCGTGGAGTAAAATTTGAGAATTTAGACTCTGAAATGGGATTATGCTACTTAACAACACAGGCACAAAATCCCAGTGAAGAAAGTGCTATATTGGACAAAATAGCAACAATTAAAAACTACCACAAAGCAAAATAGTAAATACAAATAGCAAAATACTCTAAAAACATTCAGCTAAAAGGGTTATACAAGACATAGTTTAAAGCATATGAAAAGAAAACCAGTTCAAATTAGTCACACAAAAAATTAACCAAGCTAGACAAAACTTAACAAAAAGCACCAAAAAAATCCTTCCAGAAAAATTAATAAAAAATTATATATTAGAAAAAAAGTGTCTAGAGGATAATGATGGATTTCAGAAACTTACAAAGAGGAAAGGCAAAGTGACATTTCAGAAAACCAAAAGATTCCTCAATGACAGTATTCATCACAAATTATGTTAAGCAGATATTTACCCTCAACATTTCTTCCACTCCATGAATATGAGACATTATCAAAAGCTGAAGAGTTTACAACATTTGTGTTCCAAGTTCAGTCCTTAACTATTAAACTGATATGCTGCTGAGTTCACAATACGATGCATAGAAATGTGTAATTCTCTTCTTAAATGTGTGCAATATTCTACTTACTTCCTTCAGAGTAACACACAAGGTGAAAAACACATGACAGCAGCCCTCTAAGTTGAAACAATAGGAAAATATTTTCTAACCACCCATGTGGAGTCAGAGTATATTGAAAGACCTTAAAATTGTGACCAGTAAAAGTGATAGGATAAGAAGTAAGATGGAAGTCCTGCATGTATATATAAGGCACAAAGCAGCAAGGACAGTGGATACACATCCATACTGTTCCTCTCTGAGAACACTAACACCAGACAGCACCACTGCAGCTCTTCTGTCCCCCTTTAAACACTAGCTCAATCCACACCACTGAGATGTCCCTGCACCCCAGTGCGCTGCCTGCTAGTCTTTCATGAGTTCCAGAGGTTCATGCATCTTTCAGTTTATCAGGGCTCTCTCAGTGGCTCTTTACCTCTAAGCTGGTAGCCATGGGCCTCCACCAGAAGATGAGCAATCAAGCGCTGCACCATGAGCAAAGCTTTAAAACATAGCAATTAAATATGTTGTGGAACAAAAAAGCCTCAGCATGAAACAAAGGTCTAGAGTTTTCAGCAATTCCTTTGCCCTTTCAACTCAAACAATAACAGTTTCTTTACTTTTTTCCTGAAGTGTGAGTAGTTCATTTTGACCTAACCAAGACCCCAGCAGATCCGCTGTGCACTTAACTGAAAAGAAGCACTGAAAACCAGGTCATCCCTCTATAAAACGGTACTAAGGCACAAAGGCCCTGACTAGAATGCATCTTTTGTGTCACTGGCTCATGGTTTCTGTTCTCAAATCATGATAAGATGCAAAGCTTTTCAAAAATTATCCATTTTGATTTTTTTTTCTTCACAGAATTCAAGAGTTTTTTGTTTGGACCAAAAACTTTATTTTGTCATTGTTTTGAAACCACATATATTTCTAGTTATCTTACTTCCGTTCTTGGTGCCTGAGAGGTTTTGATGAACTGCAGACACTTATTGTCTGTACGTAGCTTGTATCTGACAATGAAGAACCCAGGTTTAGAATGATTTCTGAATTCTGAGTAAATGAACTCTGAAAATGATGATTAGAAGGAGGAGTCAGTTAAAAGACTCATCAGAGCTGAAACTCATTGATAGTACTGCTATAAATAAGTTTGTTAGAGCACAGTTGTAAACTCGAATGCAGGGGATGTCTGAAAGAGAGGAAGATGGACCAGAGAGGTTTATTTCCGCCCGCCAGTTCTGGAACACATTAAATACTTTTTTATTATTAACACAGATGAAAGGCAATTAGGATACTGTTAAATACAAATTTAAGTACTAAGCTCTATACAGAAAGAAGACTAGTTAGAAATACGTTTTATGAAGAATCAAAAAATACTTTATGTGGTTCTGACCATGTCAAGAAGATCTTTACAGTTCTAATGCTCAGTTAGGGCAGATACCTGAAGAATGAACATTCACTGCCAAGAAAGTTCCTCAATCACAGTTGTAAACATTGATGGGAACAAAGCATAAGCATTTATGAACAGCTGGTAGGCTAATGGAAATTACAGATCTCCTGAATACCTACCCACTACTCTACTCAGTAGGTGGTAATGTTCTTCTTAAAATGCTGAGCACATGCCTCAGGTATCCCAACATCCAATTTAGCAGCACCACAAAGAAATGCAAAGTTTTGTACATTTGAAGGTTTTTAAAAATAAACATATTCAAATTTCAAGCATCGAATATTGAATGTTGCTGACAAAGTCATCAGGTACCTGATCAGACAGTTAAAATGAGAAGACAAGGAAATTCTTTTGAATTGTTGCTGTCCTTTACAAAATCCACAGAACAAGAGATATTGGTGAAATACTTTTCATCTTTTCTCACTTTTCATATTTCTGTAGGAAAGCATCAAAGTAGTCTTAAAAGATGCTTTGGTGTGGCCATGGGGTGATGGTTATAGATGCACAAACACAGTGAAAGCAAAATTTTTGTTTGTACTGCGCAGAACTGCTCCAGGAAAAAGAGAAAGTTGACTTAACTTTTTCTACCACTCAGGGAAGAACTGACTGCAATGGAATCTGAGTACGCCTTTCTACCTAAGGGAAAGCTCTTGTAGATAGGGAGGACACCTACATTTTATGGCTTTCTCTTTTCTATAGCCACAACAGTCCTCATAAACCATGTATAAAGTTCTTGTTCTGGTGACCATAACCCTGTAACTTCTTATAGACACTGTAAAGCAAAATCAGCGTAAGACTCTTAGTATAAAATATATATTTTCCTGTTCTCTTGTCACATCATTCTACTGCAAAACATTAAATCAATTATATCACCAAGTTCAGGATTTATTTTCCTGGTAGAGAGTTTTGAAGTATCCACAAAACACTATGGATTAATCAGATATAGTATCTTCAGCCATATCTGCAAACTCCTTTAATGCAGAAAGAAATTTTCAAATACTGAGAGGGACAAAAACCATCTCTGCTCCTGGCAAAACACTTGGTAATTTGGTAATTAATATTCTGTTAATGTAAGGCTACAGTTGCTCTCAATTCCCTCATCAGGAATCTTTGCAGGTCTCTCATGCTCAGTGACACTCTTCTGTGTATTACCCATGTTCCTGATACAACAAATTATCAGATGTGCCTTTCCTTATTAAGGAAAGTAAGCAAATTAATGTAAGAGACAGATATTTCTAATAGTTTATTGTAAACTGTGACAAATTGTTTGTTAAAATAAATAACATAAACACACCTTTAAAAAGCCTTCAAGGAAGGTGCAGCCTCAGTGTAGACTTACAAATACAGTGAGTTAATACTGAGTTAATAATCCCAGAGTATCAGAGGCCAAAAGCCTGGAATACTGCTCATTTTGCTTCAAATAAACAAACAAAAAAGTAATAAATAAATAAATAGATAAAGAAATAAATTTGTTTGCCTATAAAGTGTTGACTTCATTATCCATTTCAGATGATCCAACAGAATTAGAATTCAGCCTGCAGCCAGGTTTGAGAGAGAACAGAAAAAGAATAAGCACCAGAAAACTTGACAATGCAGATTTTTTTCAGAAAAACAGTCCGATATGTATCCAGCTATGATGAATCCTCCTGGTAAAATAGGGAAGTCCGAAGAGCTACAATGCATTCGGTCACTGCCTGACAGAGTCCAAGTATACCAGGTGTAACTTTCTCAGCAGGAGGTTCAAGAGCAGTTTCATTAATTTTCTGAGAATGTAGAACGTTTATTTTTGTATTTTATTTTCATGAAAAAGAGATACTGAATCTATAGGAATAAAACCATGGTAAAAAAAGAGGTGGATTTTACTTTTTTTCTCTTTTTAAATTTATGGTTGGTTATTTGCTGCTATCCTTTAACTACTACTTATGTTACCAGATTTGGCAATGGAAGGAGACAGAAAAGAGTGCCTGGTATGTCTTCTGCTTTCAGGAAAGGCCACTTAGTAAGCACTCAGAGAGTAACTGACCTAGCCAGAGAATTCAGCAAATAAAGAAAGTGACAAGCAAAATTAATTTGAGATGAAAGCTGCTGAATAACTTCCTATGGAAAATTGACAACCAAATACTTCATTTCCAAGGACTTCCCAAGACAAGTCAACAGTTATGTCACTGCATATACTTAGAAATATGATTTTCTTGATTATGCTGCATGAAATATCTGAGGTGATTGTCTAAGTAGAAGAAATGCTAAAAAAAAGCATGCAACCATACTGTTTGACAAAACAAATCAGAATCAACATTTTCCACAACAATTTCAAAACAATTTGAAATATGTCAGCATTGCTATAACAAGATATGGGGACATAGCAGAGGAAAAAAATTCAGTGGATCAGAGATCACAGAGTTCAGGTACATTAAATACAAGGTTCATATAACTACCTATTTTACATTAAAAAAAAAAAAAAAGGAATATCCAGTTTATGGCACAATGTAACTCTGACTTCTATCCCAAACCAGTATTAAAAATTATTTACAGCTATAAAATCACAAAATAAATAATTCATACCACACGTTCTGTTGCTTTGAAAACATATATTTTTAATGTGAAACAATTTATCTATATAATGTCAAATAATGTATAGATTGTGAGGCATAACATTAGATTATATCTCTCAAGTTTCTAACATAAAAGTAGGTGTTTCAAATGGCAAAAAGCAAAGTGCTTTTAGGTAGCCTACTCTTTTGATGCTTTTGAATTTACAAAAAATTATCAATACCTTTTCCACACATTGAAATTTTGGCAAAAGTAATACATTTTTAATGTAAACTTTTCTATTCAACATTTGCTAATAATGCAAGGTCAAAGGAGAGTAATAACACACATGGCACAGTAACATTTTTAATTACACAATGTGCTATATAAATAATATATAGGTAAGTAAAATTTAAACCTCCTGCTTGTTTGTCTTTTTTCTGTTCTTTCACCTATGCTTGCAGAGGTAAACCCCTCATTTGGACACCCAAGAGAAGGGAATATGTGTGCATTAGCTGTCTGTATTTTCAAAGGGACACTGCACTTTGTCATCATATTTTAAGAGTTATCAGTGACAAGTATATAGAAACAAATTGGTTAACACTCCTGCCTAGCAAGGAGGAGACATGAACTGTGGTAAAAATATTCATTTGCATATGGCTGCTAGCAAGATTTCCTTTTGGATGTATTGGTAGCACATATTCTCACTTGAAAGTGCTCACTGAAATCTTCCAAATGGTCTCTAATAATCTCGGGTTTACTCCAAAAAAAGGTTCCAAAGGTTTTTAGTGGCTCCTGCATGGAAGACATTCAGTAATATAATAAGTCAACTCCTTGCAGCTCAGTACCAATTCATACTAACATTGGACCTAATCTCAGATCCTTATTTTCTATATATAAAGAACAATTCTAGACTTTAAGCCTGATTGGCTTCTCAATACAGAAATAGAACAAAACAAACATTAGCAAAATGAAGTGTCTCTGGCTTTGAATTACAATTCTGTCATAGCAGGGTGAAAATGACAGCCTCTTTAAGCTTCAACAAAACAGATTTGTGATGCTACACAGCTCCACAGCCCACATCATCCATGAGTGCACTATCTTTTAATTCTCCATGCACCTGCTGAACAGAGCAGATTTTTAGCCCCAAATGCCCTAAAATAAGGTTCAAAATATAAGACAAAACACAGCACACAGCTTTTAGGACTGTGGTCACAATTAGGCATTTCTGCCCTTTGCCATCCCCACCCTGCAATGCAGCTTTGTGCAACAATGATGGCACTTTAATTAGCAAGCCTCTGAACACAGAGCGGGAGCACAGTAGTCAGCAAGCACCATTTGCTATTTTCCTCTCAGCTGCACAGACATGCTGAAATAATGATCCTGGCAACATGTTAGCAAAACATTAGAAAGACTTTAGTAAGCAAATAATTTAATTACATCCTTTTCTCAGGGAGTTTATATTGCACGACCCCTGACCTTTTATATTGCTGTACCTAAACTCAGCATGGGATTCACACTTCCCATTCCTGTCACAGAATCTCTCCATCTTGTACCATTTAATATAGTGTGCTCCAGGTGTTCTGTGGTGAATGAATAGTTATATTACTACCTGTCAGACACAATCACACTCTATTCATCATCCGTGGCTGGCTGCGTGAAGCCCTGCTTCCAGCAGGCTCCCTCTCTATTTCCTTGTTCAAACGTCTGCAGTGCTTTCGGCCCATCTGTCAAGCCTGTCATTTAGAGGGAAAACAGTATCAGCGCTTTAAATATATGGAGTTCTCTATTGAAACAGTGCTGTGATTGAACTGTCAGCATTCCCAGTATCACAGACAGTAATTCATGACTGGTCAGAGCTCCATTTAGGTTGCTATTACCACACTGACCTTGCTGGGTCATACTGAGAGATTTTTCCCTTTGCAGTTAGGTCTATAAATAGTGCAATTAACCTTTCAAGAACTACAAAATGTTCTCAGCTCTCCTCCTCCACGAATTTACTTGCTGTTTGCAGCATTTATAATAATCAAGGGGGAAAAAATAATTCAACAGGAAGGAACATTTTTCTCTCCTGAAGTGTACACCAACCGTCAGTGAAAAACAAACAAATACTGTAACACCCCTAGTGCCTTTCCCAGGCAAGACTTGTGCAGTTATCATCAGGAGCCTTGCTTCAAGTTCCTCGTCTCAAGCTTCTGAGTGCTCTTGCTCTGAACTACACCCCTCTGCTACAGAATAATCCTGAGAATTAGAGAAGCTTTATACATGTTTGATATAAGTCATTTGTTATATTTTCATTTTATTTTTGTGTAACAAAACATATTTTTTATTATAAATTTGAATGCAAAACAAAACTCTGAACTAACATAATTCTGAAAATCAAAAAAAAGTACTTCTTAGGCACATTTGCTCCTGGTGGTTTTGCAAAAGTACCATTCAATTTAAGAAAAATATGGTGCAGAAAAAATCTCAGTGTGTCAGTTTCCATTCCAAAAATCTCCTTTGGGAACAATTGACAAAAAGAGTTGTATGAAGCACTGATCATAAAGCATAGAAACTTAGAATGCTTTGGGTTGGTGAAGACCTTAAGGATCATTTTGTTCCAACCCCCTGCCATGGGCAGGGGCACCTGCTACTACACCAGGTTGCTCAAGCCCATCCAACCTGGCCTTGAAGACCTCCAGGCAGCCACAGCTTCTCTGGGCAACCTGTTCATCACCCTCAGAGTAAACAATTTCTTCTTAATATCCAACCTAAAGCTATGCATTTTCAGTTTGAATCCATTTCCTCTTGTCCTGCCACTACGTGATCATGAGATAACTGCATCTGATAGATAAATCTCTGCGTAACTTATGAGCCCCTTATTAACCAGTACCTCTTTAGGACTTAAAACACGTGAAATAGGTGGCCTTTCATTTGTTTCTTCTTAAAAAA
The DNA here is from genome assembly GCA_013397195.1 of Hylia prasina. NCBI lineage: Eukaryota > Metazoa > Chordata > Aves > Passeriformes > Sylviidae > Hylia > Hylia prasina. The sequence continues at coordinate 436,451 of VYXD01012653.1, forward strand.
TCCAAAAAACTAAAAAGCAGGGACAGTAAGCTCATGTGCTCCAACCTTGGGCAATACATGGAAAATACCTCTGAATTTTGGAGGACTCTGAATTACTGAGCAATACAGTACACTGGTAGTGAATGTATGCCTGAGACCAAGTCTGAATTTGTCTTTAACCACAACATATTTCAGCAGTTAGACCGTGGTCTGGGGACTGCATACTCACCATGCAGCATTTCAGCATCTATCCAGCTGGAGGAGGACGACCAAAACTGGGGAAGAGAAAGTGTAAGTGCTCATGAAGTATAAACAGGTTAAGAGAAAAATCAAAGGGGTTAGTTTAAGGCACCAGGGGAATAGAGCAATGTGGAGAAGAATACAACCCAGCCGCCTCCTTCAGTCTAAGAACAAAGCTCCAGTTTGAAAACAACAGCAGTCTCAGTAGGCTTACTGGGTTAAAGCTTAGGGCTCTGACCTTGGTTACATTTTTAGGTGTGGACATGGTCATTGTTTTTCTCTGGGTAAATGTCTGGAATTCTGTGATTTCAGCCAAAGCTGCACAACCAAGCTAGCTAACCCTCGGTACCTATGAGGTTTCTAGTATTATTAATATAGAAATAAACATTCAGAAAATCATTCATGTTATATTTTCTGTGGGCTTTGTTTGTTTTTAATACACAATCTATTTTTGCTTACCAGCATTAACATATTTTGAAAATCCAGGTAATACATTTAATCAATATCAGCTAAATCGGATGTTTCATCGGAAAACCCCTTCCCCAAGTAAGTATTATACAAGGCTGCAAAGAACATCATGCTGCAAACACACAAAAATTGCCAATGACAAGTAGAAGGCTTACACAAAACTGAATTATTTAGTAGATTAATGTGAAAATACTGCAGAGAAAAAGACAAAAAGGTATTTCTAAAGCAACTGTCTTCTTATTAGAGACAGGGAGTGAAATTAATTATGTAGCTTCAGCCAGACTGAATATTTTGGGCTCTGAAAGAAAGATACAGTAACATAGATCCCTCCCTGTATTGTTAGCAGTTTCTTGAATGTTCCCTTCTTTAGATTTCTCCACCATGAATGCAAATGACACAGTTTATTATAGATATTTAATAGGTATAATTAAGAAATAATTTTATTTAATTTCTTCTTTCTTGGAGAGAGTCATAAAACAAAGCTCCATAGAACTGTGCCCTTGTTATTGTTTTTAGCTTTTTTAATGAATATTTTAGGATATGTCTGCCCTCAATCTGAAGGCAAAAGCTTTCACTTATTGTTATAAAGGCTGAATAAGTTTAAGTCTCATCTCATTAACTGTCATATTACCAGGCTTTATGCTATACCATTCAAGTTTCACTGAGCATTCAGAATTGCTTAATTATGTACAGTAAAAACAGTCTGCTGAGACTTTCTCTTTCAGATTAAAATGGAGGCAAAAGGACAGAGGTCATCTTCATGACTCAATCTTGCTTGCCACTGTGCTAACTCATAATGACAGAGGCATTTTGTTAGTGACAAAAATATAACGAGCATTTGAAAATAAAATGTTTATACCAAAAGGAGAGACACTTTGATTTTGCAGATGAGCAATTTTTTCACTCCTTCCCTTCTTCCTGTGTTGGTGTTAAGCTGCATAGAACATTCCTTATAAATTATACCACCCCTTGTTAATTACACTATGTTGACATTGTTTGTCATTACTAAACCAACTACATGCTTTGCATGCCCAGATTTCAACAGCTATTTTGTTGCACAAAATATGGGAAAGCCATATATGTTACAGAGACTGGTCACTGCCAGTCTCTGTAACATATATCATTTTCTCTAAGCCCCCTTATTTTGTTCTATATTTACAAAAACACATGTACAAATCCCAGTTGTGTGGTCTGCAATCTGGAGATGCTGTCATCCATAGTCAAAATGACAGTCCTTTCTGTGAGTTTATGACACATTCCTATCAGGAGCTCCTCATTCTGTCACATCCATCTCTCCTGATGCACAGTTACTAAAGATTTTAGATATCAAACATATGCACATAGATATGCAGCTCGCATTCACACATAAGCACCCCTACAAATGGATTGTACTGCTTATCTCTGCTTTCCAATGTAGAAATCAGAATGAGCATTTTCTCAAAAAATAAAAGCTTTGTCTCTCTCTTAATCCCTTTCCAGAGCTATACCCTGCAAGTGGAAGCAAGATGCCAATAAGGGTAATCAGTAAGTATGCCACATTCTCAGAAAATAAATTAAACAGATTATCATTCTTCGTCCAGCAATTTCATATGCTTTCTTCAGAAAGAACAATAACCATTTGTGTAAATGTACATTTTACAACACAAAGAAAGAAATCCTGGCACTCTCACTTAAATAATCTCTCCTTATTCACAAAGTAAGATATGCCTCTATGTTTAAAGAAAAATTGTGTTCTTGTAAATGGAAGTATGTATTCCCTAAACATCCTAGGAAAACATCCGGTGTTTTTCTGAAGTTTGGAGAATGTAACTTTCTTTAAATATGTGATGGATTTTCTGTTCTTCCAATTGCATTACTCGGTTTACAAATTCCCATATTTTTCCTCACTTTAGTTTTAGACAAACACAACTATGACACAAGCACTATACTTCAGTATGCATTTATTTTATTTTGTCAGAAAGGGATTTTGAAAGACTTGCCACCTTGTCAGAGAAGCATCAACATAATGCTTTGAGTTGTAATTACTATTAGCTTTAAGAGTTTGACTAGAAAACAATAGTTCAACAGCTTTGCTTTTCCAGACATATCTGCCTGCCATTGTTCTTACAACTTAACCCAGCTCTTCATGCATTTACCCACAACTGGAAATACTGAAAAGTCTTCTGAAATGATGGGAAGATCTAACATTGCTGTATCATCATGACACTGTGCCACAAAATTAAAACATCCCTGCACCACAATTTTGGATGGCTATCCACAACCTGCCACTGGATAAAGGTTATCTGAAAACTTCTAGCCTATGAAAATTTCTAACCATCACTGTCAAAATAAATTGGGCCTCAGTACACTCTCAGTGACTATTTACAGCCCTCTCCAGCCCATAAATACAACCACTTATTACACAAGTACTGATGCTTTGGTAAATTGTCTAGGTACTCACTGGACTTGTAGCTGTTAGCTTTCCCCCATTGAATCATCATTATCAAAATGACACAAACTTTTATAGCTCACAGGAGTGTAAACCGCAGGCATTGCAATCAGGTATTAAAGACTAAACAAGACAATTTTAGTCAAGTCCAGTATGAGAAAGTGACTAATTGAGGCAACTGACAGAAAGGCATTAGTAGCTTTAACTTCCTAGCTGAAGCTTTATTCAGTCATTAAGGGACGAAGAAAATTCTTCTAAACAAATGTTTAATTCAGGTATAAACTGAAAAGAAGGACAGGATTTATTCATGACGATTGCTAATACCTCCCTCTTTTTAAAGACTGAAAAGACACCTTCCAGAAGGTCCTGACTGGAAAGGTAGGATTCTAAAAAAAGATCAAATACAATATCAAGTAGAAAATACTGGCAGTTTCAATATTTGTCTTCTGTGTCTCACAAGGGACAAGTTAGTGCTGCAAAGATTATTCTTTTCGTCCCTTCATGCAGCTACAGTTTGTGAGGTAAAGGGCATTGAGGGCCACCAAGTTGATTAGAGGAATGGGACACATATTCTTTGTTGCAAGGTTATGAGAATTGAGATGGTTCAGAAGGCTCTGGAATGAGCTAATTGCTCTATTCTAGTAGCTGAAGGGAGCCTAAAAGAAAAATTAAGAGAGACTTTTTACAAGGAAATGTAGTAACAGGACAAAGAGGAATGGCTTTAAATTGAAAGAGAGTAGGCTTAGATTAGATATTAGGAATAAATTCCTTACTGTGGCTGTGGTGAGGCATTGGAACAGGTTGCCCAGAGAAGTTGTGGAGGCACATCCTTGGAGGTTCTTCAAGGCCAAGTTGCATGGAGCTTTGAGCAACCTGATCTATGAAATATGTCCCCACCCTTGGTAGGACAGATGGAACAAGGTGATCTTTAACGTCTATCCCAACCCAAGTAGTTCCATGATTCTATGATGATAGGGTAGTTTGTGGTTATATTCCCTACCCTTTGAAATATTTTGTACCAGGACACAACAGGGCCTCTGATCATATTTGACCTGAACAATCTCTTCAAGCTGCAGACGTCCCCTAAGTGCTTTCTGAGAAAAATTTCCCAAGCAAAACTAGAGACTTCATGCAGAAAGAACATATGTACAAAGGAGAAGAGACCCCAAGTGTGAGTAAGCTTAAGAAAACTAGTTGTAGAAGAAAATTGCCCTGAATCAACAGATCCAAATTACAGCATAATAAAATCAAGATCAGAGTAATTTGAACAAACAAACACATGTTAATTGAACTTCTTACATCTCTGATGCAATTAAGAGTCTTTTTTGTTAAAGAACTAGAGTTAATAACCTTCAAGATTTATGAAGGGAAACACACTGGTTGTTCTTTGGTACTTTCCTTCACAAAAAACTCCAACCTCTTTGGTCGGCCCCTAAGTAAGAGCGAAACAACTCGAGTCTCATCCTCCATAGAGAAGTACCTAATCACTAGAGAAAGTAAACTGTGAGGTTTCATCTGCAGGCCTGGAAGCAAGAGCTACATTACAGCAAACACAGTCTCATCTCTGGAAAGAGAATTTGCACCCATGAAAGTGTATGGATGTACCTGCTGTACCACTGGAAATACCATTAGTGAATTTAATAACCTTGTAAATAACCTTGTAAATACAATGACCTTGTAAATAGTAACAGTGATTATCAATTAGTAATATGTAGTGAGTTTTTTACCATTTTGGTAAACTATTTTTTCCTCTTTTTTAATCCATTACAATTAGTATCTATTCCCTCTCAGATGTTGATTATTTTCTCTCTTTCACAGAAATTAGGAGGTTTTTGTTTCTTATTTTTCTAGGCTATTTGCCGCACTAGACCTTCTCTATAGTGACAGCACAAGTTTGCTTTTTACCTCATTTTTTCTATTCCAAATAACTCAATGCACAGACAAGATCCAGCGCACTTAACCAGAATCCCATGCATGCAACCAGAATTAAATAAAACCATTCAATATGTTTGAAAGTATAGGAGAGAAAAAAACCCATACCAAATCAAATTACATGGGGTAAAGGACAAAGAGAATACTATTCATATTACTAGAGATAGAATTAATATCATCATACAAATGAAATAAGTAACCTGTCTGTCCTTTGAAGCCATTAATGACAAGATTTACAGTTGTTTAGAAAATATAGATAACAAAGTATAAGGACTAGAGGCTGTTTTTAAAGCATGGAAGATGTCTTTATGGAAATGTTTTCGAATAAATGAGGAGACTGATTGAGAGAAGGCAAGCATCCAGTGATCTAAATAGCAAAGCACACTTTCAATGAGTTAATAAATAGGACAAAAGAAGCTACTCACCTCTTATGCCACGATGGTCTAGGATCTCTGTAACAAAAAAAAAGTTTACACATTAAAAGATTTTTTAAAGAGATATTGTGGTGCCCGCTCAACATTTCCATGGCTGGTGCAAACAGAAAGTTCACATGATCCTAGAAAAAACTTTTTTAAAGAAAGCCCAAAGTAAAAGATGTCCTGCGTTGAAGAAGAATTTAGACAATTTATTTCAATTAGCTTGTTCTGCTAAATTATTTTATCTCCATAGGAAGGACAGGATCTACCAACAAAAAACTCTCATTTCAATCACAGAACATCCTAATCAGCGTTACTAGGATTGACTAAATTCTGATGGGTGAGAATGCTTAACAAAAGTAAATTCATTGAACTCAAAGTGAGATAAAACTAACTGCTGTCCTTATTAAAAAAAATTATTTAAAAATTTGTTCTGTAGGGTTCACATAAGACTTTAGTAAATCCCCAAGACAGAATCACAGAATATTCGGAGTTGGAAGGGACCCAAAGANGGCTCCTGTGACCGTACTTCATGGAGAACTTTCCATGGATGCCAATTCTACCTCCACCATGAAACGGATGGCCTCTCCTCTATTTTCAGATGTGACATCAAGTCGTAGTCAGGAAAAGCTCTAGTATAGATGTTCCTTTGGCCTGTACACCCACAGTGTTTGTGAATATCAAATTGCATATCTTAATTCATTATTGTCTTTTAAGCCTAATTATGTATTTTATCAAATGAGTATTTAGTATAGAGGCATGTGTTTCAAAAAGAGGAGCCACTTAAAACTGAATTGACAATTATACTTCCTGTTCCTCTGAGCTTCTTGAGACCTTCCCATTCTGCATCCTCACCAGAAGTTACATTTGAAGAGGTGGAGTCACTCTGATGGTGCAAAGCAGGTGAGAGGACAGAAACAGAAACCTCAAGTTCTCAGCATCTCTCACTGCCCTATCAGCATGTAATATGAGTGGTATCCATTAGGCCAGAATTACTTCACAAATGTGGCCTGCAGACCATGTGGGTTTTTTGAACAAGAATATGACAACAAGGTCTCAGCTAGCTCTTATTTACAAAAAAGAATGGAAACTAGCAATGGTGAAGAAATTATCATTTCTCTAGGTTCAGTAATGAGTGAAGTACCAAAAGAATAAGGAGCAGAGGAACAAAGAACCTAGGAAATGAGATACAGAGGGTCATAATTTTAGCTTTCAAGTTCTTAGTGAAATTTTAGGTTCCTGAAGTATGCTACACTCACAGCCAAATGAATTTACGTGTTCTTCCAGTATTTTTTCCTACTGTTGTTAGCATAAATGGATGTCTCTTGAAGCACATGTAAGGATTCAATCTCATCTGCAGAATCTTAAGACCCTGCAAAAGATGATCAATAACTTAACTGCAAGCCATTTGCAGTTTAATGAAGTCATACTCAGAGCTTGTCTTCTGCAAATCACTATTAAATACAGATGTTTCACATGTACTGACTGCATTATTTACAGAACTCTGGTTTTCAAACACTAAAAGTCAGATATACCATGCTTCATATTATGCAGTTTAAACCCACTGGAGGATATCACAATCAATGATAGCAGACAGTTTAAGAAGGAATGCTTGAAGTTGACCCATTAATTGATATAATTTGAGGACACATTCTCTATTGCTTCTCACTAAGAAAAAGGAAAAAACACTAGCCAAAACACAGAGGAAAATGACAACTGAAAACAATGAACACAATCTTGAAAATCTCCCACATGCAAACACTTTTTCCTGGAAAAATGTTGGTTGTTTTAGTTGAGGTAGAACTGACTTAGTATATATTACTGTCAAGTTTCTCTAAAAGGATTATTTTGTAAATACAAGCAGGTGTTAGTTCATCATTTTGATAGGCATACATAATTCAGCTGAGACCTGTACACTCAGAACCACATGAATATAGCACCTCTGTGACCAGCAAAAATCAAACCCAAATTCCACCCACCATATCTTCATAAGTTTCTGGTGCCAACTTTAGTCAGCTTTCTCAGAAAATGTGTTAAATGGAATTTTAAGTGTATTTTGTAAGGATTTTGCTCACTTTCAGCCACCAAGCAGAAATGACACCTTAGAGGCTCACTCTCCTGTGATGTCCACTACTGTGTTTTTGCTAGAGGGTCTTACTCTGTTTCCATTTTGCTGTGCTAAATATGCCCTGTTTCAGCCACCACAGCACACCAAACAAATCTTTCCTCACCATGAATGTAAGAATGGGTCCTTTTTTCCAACTGCCGTGGGCCTGGTCTAACAAAAGGACTTTTTTTTATGGTTAAACTACTTCTACTAGATTCAGAATATTGGAGGTTCTTCAGAATGGACTGCTATGGCACTGAAAAGCTCCACAACTGGCCAGGAGGAGTCTGCATGGCTTTGCTGCTATTGCACTCATTGCACTCACCTACAAAATATTCATGTTTCCATTTAATTGGATTCCCTCATACATTTGGAACAACAGCCACTTTTTTTCTGTCCCTCTTTCTTTCATATAATAGAAGTAGTCTTTACAGGCATCTCCTTTTTGACTCTTCAGGGTTTACATGCAGTTGTGGCAGATTCCTAGTATCTGCAGCAGTTATTACAACAAATGCAGCTGTTTTGGCTATCATTAAACCAGTATCAGATCCTATTTAGTTTAGATTATTTCATTACTATGGAGTCACAAATTCTTTAATTTTTATTCAAAACATTCAGACTTCAATGTTCAATTATATTCCAGTCAAAATTTAGTTTTCTGCAGTCATTACGGGGTTTAGGGTAGAAGATTAAAAAATTTCAAAATGTTTCTTAATATTTTTCTACTGATTTAGTAGGAACTGAATTTTATAGCCATTTAGAAGCAATGTCACCCAACACATTTCAGTGAAGTCACTGGTTTTTCTGGTCAGCGCTTCAACAGTAGTTATATTCTTTCAGGGCCTTTCTGTATGCAAAGTTCCGTTCTCAATCGTGCTATAAAATGGTTGATTTTTGTCAAATGACTAGGCAATTTTTAAAACTTCAACATCCTTTCCTAAAAAGAAATGCACACTAAATAGACCCAAGCTGAAATTACCTCTTTTGTTTCATTACATTTCCAAAGTCACACACTTTTATAGGATCTTCACCTCTGTTACCAGTTGTTGCATAGTTTGCTCAAAAAATTGTATTGATGAGTTAAAATGCTGATGTTTACCCTTTATATATGTAAGAAGTGATCACACTACACCCACACATCCATGTCCCTGTTTATTTGTCAGGCCAATCCCAATGCTAGAAAGATCACAAAATAGTTAAGAGGGTACTACTAAGCCTGAAAACCTACCCACAAAAATGGATGAGCCATTTTGCTTTAAAAACACTTTCAAAGAAAGCAAGCCTGAAAAACAGTTAGACATAACGTTTATTGTTTTCTTCAAAGGAATTTCAGCACTTGAAAGCAGATGGTTACTAGGAGTACTTAATACCATTTACTCTAATCATAGTCATTTTTATGAGAGGAAAGTAGCAAAGTAAGAATAACTCATTTTGGTAAAGGAAATTTGAGACAAGCAATAGATTACAGCCTGTGGGAGGAAAATACATTACAAATTCAGATATTCCTTAAAAATGAAGTACGTTTCAGGTAGAAAATAAGCTACAGGAGGGGATAGGAAGTATAGAAGAAAAAAAAATAGTAGCAGACAAAATCAGTTGTCTATGAGATTATCAATAATGACGAACATGAAAAATAATCCTTTTCCCTGAACAGAGCTCTAGAAGATCATTCTGACCTGTAAGATGTGCTCAGATGAAAGGAAAATGCAGAAATGACAAATAATTTAGAAAATGTCACTGACAAGTTGGGTGGAAATGTTGATCTGCTGGAGGACAGGAAAGCTCTACAGAGAGATCTGGACATGATGGGCTGAGGCTGTTTGGATGAGATTCAACAAGATTTTTGGGCCTTAACAAGCCCAGGCAGGGCTACAGATTGAGACAGAGGACCTGGAAACTGGCCCAGCATGCTGGTTGTCAGCAGCTGAACATGAGCCAGTGTGTGCCCAGGTGGCCAGGAAGACCAAAGGCATTCTGGCCTGTATCAGCAATAGTGTGGCCAGCAGGACCAGGGCAGTGACCATCTCCCTGTACTGGGCACTGGTGACACCATGCCTTGAGTCCTATGTTCAGTTTTGGGCCCTCTCTTCAAACAAGACATTGAGATGCTGGAACATGTCCAGAAAAGGGTGGGGAAGGGTCTGGAGCACAAGTCCTGTGAGAAGCAGTTGAGGGAGCTGGAGTGTGGTTTATCTTGGAGAAAAGAAGGCTCAGGGGGAGCCTTATCACTCTCTACAACTATCTGAAAGGAGGTGGTTTCCAGATGGGGGTTGGTCTCTTCCACCAAGAAGCAAGGGACAGGACAAGAGAAATTACCTCAGACTGTGCCAGAGGAGGTTGAGGTTGGGTATTAAAAAAAAAATCTTCTCCAAAGGGGTTCTCAAGCATATGAACAGGGTGTCCAGGAAAGCAGTGGAGATACCTGGAGGTATTAAAAAACTTAAACATGGTGCACCAGGGCATCAATTAATGTTGGACTTGGTAGTGTTAGACCAATGGTTGGGCTCAGTGATCTTGAGGGACTTTTCCAACTTGAATGATTCATTGATTCTAAAGCATGATTAAGAAACTAAAACAATGGGGATGACTTGTGAGAGAAAAGAGTAGGAGAGAATTGATGTAATTCTCTTTCACAAAATGCAATTGCAAGAAAGAATTTTGCCAAGTTTGATGCAAAGTGTAGGGCTGAATTGCAATAGAACACATTATGAGTTATGAAGAAACATGTCCAGTGGAAAGCAAAGAGAATAACTGGAAAAAATGGAGAAGTTTGTTATGTTTCTGCACTTGGAAACATGTAAGAACAGGAGAAGGAACACCCTTAGGTGTGATGTGCTTTTGTACAGCTTTGGGAAAACAGGGTGGGGTGCACAGCTTCTCTAACCCCATTCAAGCAGTAGATTCCTATTTCTTTTTGCTTCACAGCAATTAGTTTCAGTTGGCCACTGAGCTGAATATTGGAACCAAAGTTTTGGGATCTTAAATATTGTTACATTAAGTGATTAGGTAGCATTCTCAATATGGTTTTATGTTTGCTGCTTTTATACATCAAATAAAGCAAATTTGGCTTTTATTATCATCATCTGACAAAATAATAGTGAAAACATTTATCACCATTTACCACTTAATAACCAGAATACAGGTTATAGAGAAGCAGCTTAAAAATTTCTATGAACAGCCGCTAATTTTCTCAGTTTAAAAATTCAATCTGAAAAAGTTCACACTGAATTTTGAAGATCCATGAAAGGATCCCTTAAAAGTCCTTACAAGAAAAAATAAACCACACCTTGACAAAAGTGCTGAAATCAGTGTGGTAGAACCAACCAATTCAATTTTGCCCTGATTATTACTTTGTACCTAACCAAGGAGCTGGCTTGCCAACATCGCAATAATTTCTAGATTCAGAGTGAATATTGCCAGATTTTTCAATCTTTCTTAAAAATAGTCTAAGTTAAAAGACAATGAAACATGTAGTAAGGACAATTAAGTTCATCTGCTGTCAGATATAGAAAGAAGTGCCTTTGTGATGGTCAGCATTCACGTTTTACAGTCTACCTCAGCACATAATTACACAATTACAGGACCATCAAAATACATTTTTAGAGACATGTTGTCATGGAAAAATGTGGAGGTTTTTCTATATCACTATTAAGAAATGGTTTATCATATAACTTGCTTTAATATGTTTATTCCCAATTCATCATTAAATAGTCTTATTTTCCTGCTCAATAAACTGATTTAAGATACGCTGTGTACACAAAATACAAGCTGAAGTGCTTGCAATGAAAGGAGATATAGGATATAAATAGGACTATTAGTAAAGGTAAGTAAATCAATGTCCCCCCCATCAAGAAGTCTTTTTAAAATAAATGTGGTTATTCACATAACAAAAATGCTGTGGGTATATTAAGCTGAGAAAGCAATCCAAGCCATTGAGTTCATTGGAAGAAAGTGAGAGTCCTCCTCCTTCCTGCAGCTGTTCATCATATTTAGCCATCTCTGGTTATTCATATTAGTATTAAATATACTCCTGTCGAATTGGGTTCACTCATGTTTCCAGTTTTTGAATCTATTCTTTTCCCCTACGTTAAACAAATCTAATGATTCTTATCCATAGCAAATGTGGAGCTGATGAGCAAATGGATGATAAAAATTCCTATTATTCCTTTGTGCTCATCTTTTCCACTTAAGATTCTTGTCATGCCCCGGGCATTCTAGCTGTCTGGTACTGTTCCTTTATTTCCAATTCCAGCGCATTCTCTGCTGAATATTTGTCTGTCCAGAACATTTGGTTCACTGCCTAGCACCAAGCAAAATCTGATTGCAGTGTAAGAACATGTGGAGAAATTATGTGTTTTTGTCACACCCTATTAAACGGTATTCAAAACACAATGCCTCAGAAAGTAAATTGATTGTAGGTTTTATAACCCTTTTCAGGCTAATGGAAACAATTTAGTACCATGAACGAAAACATTGCTAGTGCAGCTGTGGGAATCTTAAATTGCTCAGCTCAGCAGTTCTGTTCCGGCTTAAGTAGGATAAAGTAGTTAAAGTTCAGTTAGATTCCATTCCCCTGGATCTTTGACAGATCATTTCAGATTAATGTCTTCAAAGTTTTCAACATACCTTGTAAAAGACTTTCTGAAGAATTCCTGGTTTGTACTTTTAACTGTGTGGGGGCAGTGTGAAGGAGCTGTAAAAACTGGGAAGAGAGGGGAAGAGGGGGCAGGAATGTCCTAGGGAAGTTTTCAATCATTTTTCGAAGTGTCTTGAACCATTAATAATTTTTTTAAAGTGTCATGAACAATCTTTTTCTTCAGTTTGGTTTTATTTGCAATATGAGTGGGCAGGGAGAGAGGGAACCAAAAAAACAAAACAAACAAACAAACAAACAAACCCCAAAAGAACAATAAGACTACTGGTTTTCTTCTAACTTTCATAATGTAGCCAAGATAATAAAAGTTAGCAGTGGAGAGCCAAGATTGAAAGTCCACACTTAACTCCATTTTAGGAATCAATTGTAGCTCCTTAAGGTCCTGTGCTTAATGATCTTTTCTTAGGGAGAGAAATCCATTTCATATTTATATTTATATATTTTAAATAGAACTTTGTTTTAAAGCCTGATAGGTAAAAGGGAAACTTGGCTGCTGGATAACTCCACACTGCACTATACAAAACAAATCCACTACCTAGCCACTTATGAGAAGAAATCATTTGCATGGGTATTACCTGCACTGTACTACAAGAAAAACATCTGTGAATATTATTTGACAAATTGATCACTAAATGAGCCATTAGCTTGCAGGGTTCTTGGATTGCCTTAGGAAAGGAGGGTGCTATATAGCACAAAGGCTTACAGATGCAAAACATTGATTGGAAAAAAAATTGTTTCAGAAGAAAAGCTGCAATAAAACAAGCTTAGCATGAAAACCTACACTTTCTAAAAAGTAAGCCATTTATGAGAAGCAGTAGTAAAACTGCTTAATTCTTCTGTGCCTCTGGGGAGAAATCTAAGCCTTTTGAGAAGTGATGGAGAGAAAACTGAAGCCAGTGGTGTGTTTGTCAGTGAGAGAATGCTGTGGAAACAAAGTTAGTAATTTTAGCATTCCTGCTTGCCAAGAGCTGACAGGTGTGTAGTTTCTTATTGTTCTGAAAGGCAGCCAGAAACCACAGTTTAATATGCATCCGTGTCTTCATAGTAGGGGAGAAAACAGATGTCTCTCTTGCATATGATACAAGATGATAGAAATATTGAGACATTCTCTTTACAGTATCTTACCATCATTTTCATGGCTTTGTTTGATCTCTCAACAAAGCACATAGCTGGAAGGAAAAAAAAAAAAAAGCCACAACCCAGATCAGATCAGACATGATGTGGCAACCTCTGCTCCCACAAAGTTATTATTTCACAGAGCCTCATCACCTCAACAAGATTTTTTCACATGAACAAGGGTTGACAGATTAGAGTCATATTTTTAGCACAGCAGATCCAGACTTTCTACACAAAATTCCATTAAACTTATAAGTAAACCAAACCAGGGAAATACCAGGTTATTTCAGATAAACATGAGTTAATAATTTCCAACTATTCTTAAAGAATGACTCCCATAAATCCTTCAGTTTTAAAATTGCTGAGAGATGTCTGTGATTAATAAAGCTTTTGAACACAAAATGTTTCCTTACACAAGAATTACGTGTGTTTTTCTATAATATGTGGCAAAGCAATCTTTTAAATCCTAATTCCCTCAGGAAGTTAAAAAATATGAACGTTACACACACACACATACACACTCTACCAGATGCAATAATTTGCAAGAAGTACAACGCTATGTGGATCAAATTTCCTTTCTGTGTAGAAGTGCACTACAGTGTTAAAACCTCATGATAACTGGCTGGCATATCACCAATTGAATATGCATAAAATGTCTGCCCAGACTTGTATGATTTGAAAATCTGACAGATGTAATTTAAGCAATAAGACTTGGAAGTTCTATATTTACCAGAATGTGAGAAGACAGATTAGTAAACTCCTTCAAATATTTGGAAATTTTGAAACTCTCAGAAAAATACTAATACTTTAGAAAAATACTTGGCTTGACCAGCAAGTTTCTGAAAACTCAGCAAAGCTTACTGTCAGTTTATTTATAAGAGAAGGATCTTCTAGGCCTATGTGGTACACACATATATACACTTCTTATGCCAACATGTTAAAAGTGTCAAAAAATAAGACTCAATTACCAAAAAATTAGCAGAGATAAGCACTAAATAATTCTTAGACCAGGGGACAGAGGTGTCATTTTTTCACTTCCTTGACATCAGCCTCTGACACATAAGGAAGGAAATTACTTCATTATCAGAAACTATTTTTGCACTAACTTTTAATAAGCAGGAAAACTAAAAACTTGATAATTTATTCTGCTGGATAAAGACGAATATCTCTGAATCAAGACCTAAAGAAAGTCACACATTGAAAACTCCTCCACCCAGTCTCCTCCAGTACTTATTCAATACATTTTTGATAGCCCAGTGAGAACCCAAGCTTTTACGTGCTTGTCCAATAAGAGATACTAGCATGCATGATCCTTTCACAGTGCACCTGGAGACTGTGGAAGCTGCAATGAGAACATCTTAACAGAACCAAAACAGATTCAGAATTACTGTCTCCTGCTGACATTTCTCCTCACAAAGAGATGCTCCAATCCACTTTATATTCCCCAAGCTTGGGAGGTAGATCAGATTATTAACTAATAGATTGAAAGTAAGAATTACCCTTCCAAATCTATATAAAATAAATCTAAAAGAAAAATAAAATATTCATATCCAGTGCCTCAAATAATTTGTGTAAAACTCATACTATCCAATAATCTTTTGAAATCAAGCTAGTACATTAAAGAAAAAAAAAAAAATGGGAGAAACTGCTTCTTCCAGTTTTTATTTCTGTGCTTCTCAGCACAACAGTTCCTGCAGACTTGACATGAATGTGTGCCTGACATGGTTTAAAGTCAGATGTGCCCTGGTGTGGTTTTGGAATGTGGACAAGATATGATTTAAAGCTGCAACATGATGTCAGATATCTTTCTATAATTGCACTTTCAAGTCTAGAAAACAAGCACAAGAAATGAAAGAACATATTTGGTCCTGATTTGGCTAAGCAGGTCAGCTGAAGCTACACTGATCCTATCCTGAATGCATCACTTGCATCACCTATCCCTCACTATATCATCAGCAACATGCCAATCATCTTTCATGTTAAGAGAAAAAAGAGGCTGGTTGCATTTCTAAACTCCTTAATAATTACATTTAAGATTGTGAAATAATAAAGAATTACTTTTCAAATGCTCTGATGGATGAAAACAAAGGACTGTTAGCCATATTGTTCAATCGCCCTTATCCTAAAATCATTGGTTGGTAGCCATAGCTAAGTACACAACAGCAACTGAGCAGGTAACAGTTTAAATTAGAATGTCAAAAATTAGTCATCAACTGTGGGATTTTATAAAGTTTTATTTAGAGTTTTGTACAAGTTTATAGTTAAAAAATTAAGTTGCAAAATGTAAAGTTCTGTAAAACCCAGTTGGACTCTCCCAGTTCCCCCCTA